>LDKF01000090.1:121304-133603 GCA_001026735.1 Rotylenchulus reniformis | reverse complement strand
AATTCTAGTGCGGACTGGTAATTCTAATGCGGGCACGGACGGAATAAAAGGACCAAATTCTGAGGTGGTGATGTCCTGTCTTTGGACGGTGGCGAAGGCGGTGCTGGACTCCGATCCGCTGGCCCGTGTGCTTGCCGTGGCTCCTCCCAATGTGGCCGTCGTGCGCATGGTGGAAGAGATGGACAAGGCGATGCAGCTCAGTGGCAAGATCCACAAAATTGTGGGTTTGTTCAGTGGGAATGGGAAGGTCACTTATGCCCGCCAGCTCGAATCGGTCATGCCATATTTGTTGGCGACCGCCGTCGAGGCGGAGGAGTTTAGGGATCTTCTACATGCCTTGGAACCGGAGGTAGCCCAAAGAGAGCAGAGGAAGGTGGACAACTACTTGACGGCCTGCACCACGAACCCGCGGGTGGCACAGGAAGCGTCGGTGGCACGTGTGCTGAAGGAGAACGATGAGCGGCGGGCAACGTTCTGCACCCTCGCCTTCGCTGAACAGGTGGTGGAGCTGTTTTCCAGCACCACCCACCTGATCATCGACGAAGCGGGACAGGCCCCGCTGGTCCAGGTGCTCTCGCTGGTGTCCCAGCTGCCAAACCTGAAGAAGGTCATCATCACCGGGGACAGACGGCAGTTGCGCTGCCATCTTCCGTCTCTCCCGACGGCCGTTCGAGGTGGGTTTGGATTGGACACCATCATTGAAGGGCTCGACAGCGCGAGCGGTGTCGACGGAACAACCTTGAAGATCTGCTACCGGTCCCACCCCGTGTTGGTGCGATGCATTGAGGCGGCATGCTACACTCCGCATGGTGAACGCCTGATTCCGGGTCGCGCGGCTGAAGAATTGCTGATGCTGACGGATCAGGACCGGATCAAACTTCCGGTGAAGGATGTCCCGTTGATTTTGGTGCCCCAGACAGGTCGAGCTGTTTTGGAGGATGTCTCACTGTCATCGGTGGACCGCGAGCAATCACACACGGCGATGCGCGTGCTGTGGCATCTCTACAAGGCGGTGGGAGCAGTGCCGGTGCGGTGCGTGTGCATGTACAGTGCGCAGGCACGGGATATCGCCAGGAGGATCCAGGGAGTGCCGGAGCTGGAACATGTCATCATCACGACCACCGATGCCACGCAGGGACATGAAGCCCCGCTCGTGGTGATGGTCACCACGTGCTCGCACTGGACGGTGGCGGAGCAGGGGCGGCTGCCATTCTGGGCAGAGTCGGAGCGCATGGATGTCTCCGTGTCCAGGGGCGCGCACTGCCTGGTGGTGGTCGGCGACTGGACTGTTCTGCAAAAGGCTCCGGCATGGAAGGCATTCATGGAGTAGGCCCAGCTGGAAACTGACATCGTGGCACCGGACTTCTTGGATGTCTGCATGGAGGAGGGCAGCCGACACGACAATGAGGGCAGGCTGGTCGACAAGGACGGCAGGCGTGTGAGATTGGGGAAATTTTTGAGGTCTGAAGAAGGGCCAAGCCACGGTGGTCAGCGTGGTAGGGGTTTTGGGGCTGTAAGAGGGTTCGACCGATTCTCACCCTACTTGTTCAGGGGACGTGGGCGTGGCGGACGTGGTGCTCCACTCTGAAGGAAGGAAGGATGGATGTGCTGCAGTGAGAGTGCGAGTGAATCCTGGGGAAGGGGACCTTCCCGTGGTATGGGGGGAGAGGCTGCCGGTGGCTCCAATTTCCAATTACCCAATCTTCCTTTCCCTTCTTTTTGCCGCCTGGGGAGCCGTCATGGCTTTCTCTGGATCTGAGGTCTATCCTTTCCTCCACTATTTTCTCCCCTCTAACTCATCCTCATTTGTCTCACCGAGTGGGTTTGGCTTGCTTGGGAAGTGTGGCACCTCTGGCGACTTTGTTGGCGGTCGACAACGAGGCAGACAGCAGTGAAGTAGCGGAAGGGCACTGTGGATTTGGCCAGTGCGATGTGCTGTGTTAGCATTGTACTACACTTCGTGCCGTCCAATCTCTCTGTGCGCTGATGCCAACCGTGGGCCCCGGGTCGATCAACCACGCCTGTTCAGTACCCCTCGGCGGAGCTGGGGCTCAGGTTCCCCGATCAGGGCGCTNTCATTTTATCTGGAGGATTGGGGACGATCCTGGTGAAGGGGGGAGTTGTGAGGGTTTCTCCCGGCGGCACCCCAAAAAATTCAATCACTTGGAGCCATTGGACAACTCTCTTCCCATCCCGTTCTTTGATCATTCTCCCCATTTTCCTTTGCCCCGCCCCTTTTGCTCATATGTACATTTCCTTCCCCCGGGGATCAGTCAGTCAGTCGTGAGTGAAAGTCGATCGGAACCTGATGATGGGACGACCATTCTGATGTATCCACCTATTATGATCGCCTTGGAGGAATAAAGCCGACTATTCTATCTGTCCGAGCTTGGGGGAAGGGTTCATGCCATGGGTTCCACACCATAAACTCCTGGCCAGGGATTTCTCCCATGGCCAAACCTTCTCCCTCCGCGTTTCTCTGGGGGCTCAGCACCTACCCTCACTGGATTAGGGCCAATTTTTATGATCTTTTTGATAACTTGCCTATTTCTACAAATTTTGGGTGTTCAAAGATCTATTAAAATAAACATTAGTAAGATCCATGAATTTGGTAAAAAAGTTTTAAATTTTAAATTTCTAATATCAACATTTCCTTAAAAATTATTTTGAATTGGGATGAAAGTATAGGAATATCTTGCCGTTAAAAACAAAAAAAAAATAAGCAGTTTACCACTTTAAAGTATTTTATATATAAAATCTGAATCCAAGTGATCACCATTTTTGAAGAGGTGCAAATGTGCCAGAGTCCAATTATACTTGCGGAAATCCACCCTATATGGCCCTGCGTTGACATGTGTGTACTGAATGTCATTGGTGCCGTTGAGCCATTTGAAAATTTGGACCAATTCCTCGTTGGTCTTCAGTTGAATATCCCAGTTCTGAAATTTATAAGATAGTTTCTCTCTTTCTTTCTTAATTCGCATTGATAGATTTAGCAATTTTAGAAAATTCCTTGGTCAAAGACCAAAAGATATACCAGGTTTGTGCGGAAAAATGAGCACAATCGATAATATAGATGTACTAATAGTTTCAATACTGACAAGGAACACTCACAAAGTGTTGCGCTTTTTAGGAAAAGCCATCCATGCAGAAAAATAGATCATAATGAATTATACTAATTTTCAAGATATTTGCGGCCCATATATAGAAGTTTCGAAAAAAATTAATTTGAACATGTTTTCGGTGGGCTTTAAGCGCGGGTTTTCGGTGCTTCAACCGCCATTTTGGTTAGCCAAATTTCTAAAACCATACTAGGGTAAACTTTGAAAAACGTATAAATACATAAAATGATAAAATTAAACTTGATTTTTTGACCTTTTTAATTTTTTTGGAATCATCAAAATTTCGATTTTTCAATTCTCAAAAATTATTTTTTTATGTGAACATACCCAAAGATTTGCAAAATTAAATTAAAATTAGATTAGATTTGCAAAAAAAAAAATCAAAAAACTATGAAGGTCATAAAATCAAGTTTAATTTTCAGTATATATTTGCTTTTCAAAGTTTACCCTAACATGTTTTTAGAAATTTGGCTGACCATAATGGCGGTTGAAGCACCGAAAACCCGCGCTTGAATCCCACCGAAAACATGTTCAAATTAATTTTTTCGAAACTTCTATATATGGGCCGCTAATATCTTGAAAATTAGTATAATTCATTATGATCTATTTTTCTGCATGGATGGCTTTTCCTAAAAAGCACAACACTCTGTTAGTTCCTTGTGAGTTGGAATCTGATATCAGATTTAACATATGGCGCCATCAAATCTAATTTTCTCGTCAGGTTTATATGAACCTCCTTTTTATTTTTTTCTTAAGAATTTATTTGGTATATCATACGTGCATTAACTCTTAAATCAGCTCTAACATCGATGCATTTTCGCTCCGATTTTTTTATTTTTTTATTCCTCACATAAATATGATCCGATGATTGGCCCTCCATAACTATTCCGTCATTCTTTTTCACCATAACATCAAATCGTTTGAATCATTTTGATATAAGGAAATTTTTGCCTTTTCCACCAAATTCCTTAGTTTTTATATAATACTTTTGAATTTATCTGCCGAATTTTTAATTTTTTTGTGCACATTTTCTAGAACAAAAATAAGGCAAAACTTAAGTTTTAAAAAGATATAATTTATTTAAAAAGTTATTTTCGAATAATAAATATTCTGATTTATTACAATTTTTCATTAAATTATTACATTTTTAGTTAAAATGCCAACTAACCTGAAGATTTATAATATATTTCCAATTATAATCCAACAGGATTTTCATGCATTCTAATAGCGATTTCCACTGAAAACAATACAATGCAAAAAGATATATGTACATATTTTTATCAAGAATGTTTACCCAATTTCTTTATGTAAAAAATAATTTATTTATTTGAGCAAAGCCACTGGTATCATTTGATACCACTGTTTGCGATGATCCACCTTTTTCGGAAATGATCTGATCTGATCCTGATCCAGGGGGCTGGATCATCAAAAATGATCTGATCTGATCTGATCCGACCCCTGGATCTGGATCAGATCAGATCAGATCATTCCGGATCACCAAAAAATGATCCAAAATGGGAAAAAAATGCTGAGAAAATGAGACATTTCCAAAATAAATTGGCTATAAAACATAAATAATTCAAAAATAAATAAACATTATTCATTTTCGTAAATAATCATTGACATAAATGATCAATTTGCATTCAAGAAATAGTTTTTGGTCCTGTTTAAGGTTGGCCAAAATGGTTAAAAATGGCCAAATTTAAGCAATTGGCCAAAAATGGGTCGAAACCCCAATTAAAAGTCAAATTGGCTTTAATTATTTAAATTCGACCAAAAATTAAAAAGTAAACAAATTTTATCTATTTTTTGGTCCCTGCTACAGTCATCTACAGTCATACATAGTCACGTACTGTAGTACATGAATGAACGTTATACTTTCGACTGGATTTTTGACGACACGTACCTTATTATGTGTCTTTAGTATGTTACAATGTTATACGTGTTCCCTTCGAATACTATACGTAACGCTAGTACGCGATTTCCCAAAAAATCGAATCCCTGGGCCTTCAAAATGTTTTTTTTCGACCCATTTTTCGATTCGACAAATTTTTGGTCCTCCGCCGGAAGTAACCTTACGGGTCCTTCAAAAATTAACATGTTTAATGTTTTTCAAACTTCCTTTCTTAGGCCTTTACCCGAAGACATAAATGATCGAATCATTAAAAAATAATTAAGAGCAAAAAACACTATTTTCAAGAAATTTCATTGTGTTGAGGGGTTGCCGGTGGCCCCGATAGGGGCCGCCGGAGAAAATTTTGTAATTTTGAACCATTTTTTAAGAAAATGTATCATTTTTTGCCAGATTTTGACTCAAAAATCATCATTTTTTAAATAAAAATCCTAATTTTGGATCATTTTCGGATCACATGAAAAAAAGTGATCCGGACCTGATCTGATCTGATCCTGGGATTTCAAAAATGATCTGATCCTGATCTGATCCTGATCTGATCCAGGACCTCGGATCAGATCAGATCAGATCAGATCAGGATCAGATCATGGATCAGATCAAAATTTGGTGGATCACGCAAACACTGTTTGATACTCTGATGTGGTGCGAATAATACAATGTAAATAATGCAAATTGGATATAAGGTCAATAGATGAATAGTCAACAAACAAAGTAATAGGGGAAAAATAACAAATAGACAAAAGAAATTTGCTACCTCACTCAGGACTTAAAATTCTTAAAATCTTTCGGGGCGGTGATTTTCTTGGATTCATTTGGCAATTTATTCCAATGACTGATAATTCGATGAAAAAAATTGTTTTGTGATTTTTACTATGTTTTTTGACTTTTAGAAGGAGCGATCTTCGGGTTGATCTTTCTGAGAAATTGAAAAATTTAGAGGAATTTAGGTGAGTAAACCCTCGAATAATTTTAAGGGCGGTGGTTAAATCCTTAATTCCACTTTTATCAGTGAGTTTTTGGAGTTTACAAACTGTGAGTCGTTCTTCATATGATATACCGCATTTTTGAGTGCAATTCTGGTAAAAAAATTTCTGGATTCTTTCAACTTTATTTATTAAAATTTGTTTTGATGGATTCCAGATTTCAGTGCATACTCTAATTGGGGCCTAATATAATCTTATATAGGAATATTAGGGTATTGAGATCACGTGTTTTTGAAACCCTAAGTATTTGATGAGTTTTAAAATATGCGTTTTTAACTAATAATTTTGTAATGAAATAAACATCGAAACTTTTTTTAAAGCTCATTTTGAGCAAAATTCTTTATCGATAAACCAAAATTAACTTATATCATCTATACGAACTTATATCTAAAGACTTTAGGCACACAAATTGTATATAAATCTTATTTATTGAGCTAAAATAATCATTTTTGGATACTTCTCAATTATTGTTTAATGTTAATCTTTTTGCTTATATTTGGAACAACTTTTTAAGCATTCACATCAGGGTTGGATTGAATTACGACTTCTGGATTCCGGAAATTCCGGGGGTTTTTCACGGTGCTATGTCGTTTCAGCGAAAAGTGCAAAAATAAAATAACATACCAGAAAATTTCCTTGTTAGACCTGTTAGACCAAAAGTATAAAAGGAAAAGTTGTGCAGGATTTCATGCTGATTCTGATGGTATAAATTTTTTTCTGAAATTCCGACAAAAATGTCGAAATTTTCCGGAAAAATTCGAATTTTTGATTATTACGACTTTTTTCGAAATTTTGGTTAAAATTTCAGAAAAAAAAATTTATATCATCAGAATCAGCATGAAATTCTGTACAACTTTTCCTTTTATACTTTTGGTCTAACAGGTCTAACAAAGAAATTTTCTGGGACTGTTAAATTATTTTGCAATTTTCGCTGAAACGACTCAGCACGGTTTTTCACTTCCGAAATCCGGTTTCCGTTTTACAAAATTAAAAAATGTTTTCCGATTTCCGAGTTCCGGATTAGATTTTTCCAGTTCCGCCCATCCCTGATTCACATTCATCGCATTGTTTTTGCCCTACCCCCTACCAACTATGTTGTGGCCATTACTGTCCATTTCGTATTCCTGCTTGGTCACCATCACATTTGGCACACAATCGGCCAATGCCTTCATCCGTCCCCGAAATGTTTCGTCCGTTTTCTTGTCAATGGCATAACAATACCAATTCTGAGGGGCGTAGTTGGCGGCCAACTCCGCCTCCAAAAACATGTAATCCTATTGATGAAATTAATTCTACATTCTATAATAACAATTAAAAAATCATAACAAATGTTCAAAATGGGATCCATTGATACTACAAATTTAAAACTCTAAATCAAAGGTATCATTAGCTTTCATACAATTTATTTTTACATAAAACATCGAAAATAGGTCCGGATAATGTTCATCATTTTCGGATCTAACAAATTTGATGAAACATTCAGAGCTTGTTCTAAACGTCCTAAATAATTAGGCAAATTTAGAGAACAACCATTGCACTCTGTTAAAAAATTGTTTTCGGAATTCTGAACCAAGAAATGTGTGGTCTAATAATTCTCCGATTTCAATCGATTTTTGCTATTTTGCAAGAAGGAATTCGCTTCAAAAGATCATAGAAAAGTCCATTTCTATCGAGAGACTATTTATTTCTAGGCTTTTAAACTGATTGAATTTATGTTTCAACTCTTGTAATAACACCAATTAACTATAATGGCACATTATTTAGGCTGACCCGGTACACCACTCGCGCGTAAGCGATGCCAAAAATATCCTTGGCAATCATTGGGCGTGGATGTGTTGTCAAGATCGGGTGTCGTGTCAGAATGCCTTCACAGCTCATATTCAATTGTCCTGGTTCCGGATCCATCAGAGTACGTCTGCGTTTGACTCGATCACTGACATATTGCTGATCGCCTTTAATTTTTTTCTGTAGATACAATATTCACCCCATATTATAAAAGGTACTCAAATCCAAATAGAGAAATTTTATTTTATAATAACACTTTATTCCTCTTTTTAGGTAGATTATGAGAGAATAAAAAATAAAAGACACAGAAAATTGCCAAAAAATATATTTTGCATAAAATGCATCCAAAATATATTAAAATAACGCGAAAAATAATTTTTAATTAAAATGATTTTTAAAATTTATTAATATATTTAATTTCTTGATAAATTTTTATTATTCATACCGTTTTTATTTCCATATTTTAATTTATATTTTTATTTAATTTTCAATACTCATGTTGGCCTTTTCCAAGAAATGACACAACACTTTTTCTGATAATTCTGCGCCTATTCATAATCCACCACCGTTCGCTGATTTTCTAGACTTTGATTTTAAATATTTGAGAAAAAAAAATATTTTTTAAATTAGTGAATAGGTATCAGATTTTGTTTTCGAATAATGAGCATAGAAATTAAAAATATTTTATATACCTATAAACTTTAAAGATCATTGCACAGAAATTATGTTGTGTTTTTAATTATCAAATTGCTGTTTTTTAAAATTAAAAAAATAAATTTCTGTTTTTAGTGAAAAGTTAAAGAAAATGAGCCAACTTTCAAAATTCAATAAGAAAAAGCCATTTTTACTTTGTTTATTTATCTTCCTTCTCCCACCTCCTCGCATCTCAAATTCTCCTCTCTTTATTCTTCATGAATATTAATTCAAATTATAATTTTATAGTTTTATTTAGATAATGTGTTAATTTATACCAACCTGCCAACACTCGCCCACAGTCCAAATCCGTCAAATTTGCATTTTTCAATGGGATGCTAAGGGGAATTAAACAATCAAATATATTGATGAAAAACTCGATAAATGAACGCATGAACTTATCAATATCTTTTCGGTGCTTCCCAACTTGTGGCGAGCCGATTTGTGGCGGGCCAACTTGTGCCGAAGTAAAATGCCATAATAGGCTTTAAAAAAGCCCAAACCCAAAGGGTTTTACAAAACTTTTTTTTGTAAAGCTTGCAGACCAAAACTTCCAGCGAGGCAAACCTCGCCGGGGTGGGGGTCTGACCCCCTGCCCGAACAGTCTATATCTTAGGTAATAGATAAAGGAAATTTCCGAAAACTAATTCTTTTACCATATTAAACAAATTAGCGCTAAAAATTTATTAAGATCATCAATATGTATGCTTCATAGATAATTGCACTAATGTCTTTTTTGACCAAAAATTATAATTTTGTTATTTATAGTTTCTGTGTTCTATTTATTTAATACCAGTTTATCGCGTCCACCCCATTGGACCCCATGTCCGCGTCGTCTGCAAACCATTCCATGAAAAGTGGAAGGTAGTCATCCAAATATGAGCCCGATCCATTCACAAATTCTGTTCTGAAATTTTAATTAAATGTAAAACTAATAATAATTTTATGATTATCATGTTACACTTGCCCAACTTTGTAAATTAATATACACGTCATAGAATTCAAAAATATTTGAACACGATCAGTGTTGGGAAAAGCTCCGGCTCCAGCTCCGGCTCCGCTCCGGCTCCGGAGCCGGAGCGGAGCCAAAATTTCGGATAGGCCGGAGCCGGAGCTGGAGCCGGAGCCAAAATTTTTTGGAGCCCGGAGCCGGAGCTGGAGCCGGAGCCAAAATTTTTTGGAGCCCGGAGCCGGAGCTGGAGCCGGAGCCGTGCAAAATTTTAAAAGCTCCGGCTCCGGGCTCCGGAGCCGAAACCGTAAATTTTGAAGGGAAATGGGTGACAGGTGACATTTTTGGGCGAGGGAAGAGGCAGAAATCGCACACTATTTTTTTCCTCTGTGTTATCTCTGTGGCCATCCACTCTTTGTTATCTCTCTGCCTGCTGCCATCCTCTTTGCTCTGCTCAATCTCTTTTTGTCCATTAACGCGCGGTGGCAAAACACCGACATCCAAAATATCGACACTTTGAAGATTGAAACAAAAACTTTTTTTGTTAGACCAGATAGACCAAAAGTATAAAAAGCATAATTGTGCAGAATTTTATGCTCTATCATCCAGCATTTTTGGTTTTCGAATTTGATTGAAAATTTTTGAAATTTTTCGAATTTTTCAAAAAATGCCAAAAATCGGTGTTTTTTCGAAAAATTTCAAAAATTTTGAAGGAAATTCGAAAAACCAAAAATGCTAAAAGATAGAGCTTAAAATTCTGCACCACTTTGCTTTTTATATTTTTGGTCTATCTGGTCTAACAAAAAAGTTTTTGGTTCCATCTTCAAAGTGTCGGTATTTTGGGTGTTGGTGTTCTGCGAAGACCCAGTCCATTAGCCATGTGAGAGAGAGTAGAGAGCAAAAGACGAGCAGAGAAAACGCAAATAATATGCGAAATTCTCTATTTCTCTAGAAACAAATGCAACCTATCGATTTTTTGACTTAAAAATTTTGTAAAAACTCGAGATTTATGGGGCCTAAATTCAAGGGCCGGAGCTTTTCCGGAGCCCGGAGCCGGAGCCGGAGCTGACATTTTTCAGTGCCCGGAGCTGGAGCCGGAGCCGGAGCTAAATTTTTAGCGAACCCGGAGCCGGAGCTAAATTTTTAACGACCCCGGAGCCGGAGCTGGAGCCGGAGCAAAAAAATTTCAGGGGTCGGAGCCGGAGCCGAAATTTCTGATTTTCCCAACACTGAACACGATCCTATACTAACCGGTCCCACCGGATAGAGTTTTTTGGGTAATAAAATAACATAAAAAATTAGTGCGAAAATATTACGCAACTATATGTTTCAGAAAGTCATATAATTATCCTGATTTAGAATTATAGTTCAAAGTTCTAAGTTTAATTCCGCATACTTAAAAACTTTCAGGGATTTTTTTAATTCCGGAAATTAATTTATTGGCAAGGAAAATTTGGGGGATCGGACAGTTTTAAATTTTCCATTCAAATCTTTTTGAAGAGAACCTATAGTTGCGACATGATTCAGGACATATTTCCGGTCCGGAAGTTAGAATGCTGAACGGCGCGATGGCTTGTGAGTTCGATTGAGTTCCGCACCCGACAATATCATCGGGTAAAAGAAGGGATGTTTACTGAAAATCAAAACTTTTCCTGATCATATTTATTGAGAAATAATACAGAGAATTAATAGTAATTAAGAAAATTTAAACTTTTTCTGAAAAAATCGCGTCCATTCTAAATCCCGCTTGCCCAAAATCCCGCCACAACTGAAAACTTTTTTGAAGCTATAAAAAATATAAAAAACAAATATGTGCAGCATTTTATGCTTTATCTTTTAACCTTTTTAGTTTTAAACACAATTTTTCGCATTTTTAGAAAATTTTTAGCCGAAAAAATAAAGCATCAAATTCTGCATATATGTTTTTTATAGTATTGAGCTAGCTTCAAAAAAATTTTCGGTAGTAACGGGATTTTTAGCAAGTAGGATTTGGAATGGTAGCTGAAAAAATAATAACCTTTAGATACCGTATCCTTTGTCTAACTATAGCAAAAATCAATTCTCAGCTTCATTTACGAGCTAGAATGGCTATTCAAAATTTGTGGCCATAACTTGAGAAGAAAAGTAGCAAGAAATAAAATGATTGTCAATTTCGATCAAAAATTATTAATTACCCATCCGATTGAACAAATTTGATTTGTGAAGGTTAGACCGTAAAAATAACCCTCAAATGGTTTCAAAATTAACATTCATCTATCTGAAAATGCGCTATAAAATTTCCGTTCAGGCATTACTAATAATACAAACGCTTCTTTGATTGGTTTATAAAAATATTTTTGCATTTACTCCTCATATTAAAACCTGATCCTATCGTTGCAATGGCTTCTGGTTTGTTTAATGAAGGACAATTGGTTGCTGCAAGTCTTTAAGACTAATGGACCTTAAATCTCAAATAACTATCAATCAGAATGAGCACAACAGAACATGTTGGGGTGCCATTAGACTGCGGAGTTGTAGGAGACAAAGCTTAATTGGAAATAAATAAAATGAAGAGTGCGTAAAAAAGAGTTCACGCTTTTACGCTATGAAAAGCGGTTGTACGACATTTGCGATAATAAATAAAATTCAATTCTATCCAACCAATAGAAATTTATTTAGTGAAGAAAATAGAGCAAAAATTGGCTATAAAATGAGCCTAAAAACGCTCTAAATGGTCCATTTAAAAATAAGGCTAAAATCATAGTTTAAAATCATAATCGTATTTCCTCTATTAGGACCCCGGGGGATTTAATTTTTAACCCCCCTTCAGGGGGGTCTATTACAGGGGGGACTAACTGCAGGGGGGAATTATTTTT
>LDKF01000090.1:88737-117634 GCA_001026735.1 Rotylenchulus reniformis | reverse complement strand
CCCAAGGAGCAAGCAGTCAACAGCTTAAACTATAAATTTATCGAAATTGTTTCATAATTATAATTTATTTATTTAATTATTTGAAAAATGGCTATTGAAAGCTTTAACCATGCAGTAAATTCGCAGAACCAATAATACATTAGATTGATTGATTTATAAAAAGTATTTGTCTGAATCTAGTTAACAGTTCAAACCTTATCTCATCGATGCAATGGCTTTTGCTAGGTTTAACGAGGGAGATGGGTTTCTGCAAGTATTGTAGATCACTGGATCTTAAGCTTTAAAGCAATATCAAGAAATATGCAACAAAACTGAATATGTAGGGGCGTCATTAGGCTGCTGCTGATTGTGAGTTGTAGGAGACATTGCTTAATAAAATGATGAGTGAAAATGTTAATAAGACCTTTGAGGCCCAGAAAATATAAGCTCGGTAAAACCAACCCTAGATAAAATAAGCCTGGCAAGCTCGAATTGGACCATTAGAATGATTTTGGCCAAATTCAGAGTTTTGCCCATAGCACGTTTCAAAGTGGTCCAATTCAAATGGACTTAAAATTTTTTTGTATATAACTGATTTTTTATTCATTTTTGACACTAATTTCATTTGAACCTGTTATAATGATTACAAACTCAGCACACCAAAGAAGAGATGAGAAATGGATTATGAAATATGGCCAAGTTTTGATTCCAGTAATAAACTTAAAAACCAACTAATCGGCTCGTTAAACAACTTGGTTTAATGCTTCAAAATATTTTAAGTCAAAACTACAAAAATTACCTATGCAAAAATTGATGTCTTGGCCTGAAGAATTTTAAGTTCGAAAAATAAAAAATAAATTCAGTTAAAAATATAAAATTTTACTCAATTTTAAAAATTTGAAAGATCGAGTAGACAGGCCTTCTAAAGCAAAAGAATTTTGTTGAATAGTTAATTTGAACTTACCGTTGTCGAACATCGTCAGGACAATAAGGAGATTAAACAGCGGGTGAATGATGTTATCGGCGGCCATATTTAAAATTGTTGATTTTGTGGATAAATGATTAAAATTGATTAAATTGCATCACACTTTTTCGCATTTTTATTATGATTTATCGTTTTTATAAAATGTAAAGCCAAAAAAAGTGCAAAGAATATATGTATTCCAACCAGCAGCAGGATTCCAAAATCTCTGTCAGGATGTGTCCATTCCTTTCGAAACACCCAATCGACGGTTGCTATGTTAAAGCTGCAATTTTGATCAATCAAGCTTAGAACTTTTTTACTTGCTAGGCCATAAGTTTAAAATGAATAGCAGAAAATTATTCGAAATATTTTGGCGATTTTAATTTTTCCCGAAATGACTAAAAATAAAAATATTTTTTAATTTTTTGCCTTTGTTGGCCAAAATAGGATTTTTTTAACATCTTTAACTATTTTGGCTCCCCTCCCCTCAATTAGAAAAATGCCATTCCGTGTTATTCGGTTACTAGTTGTAAGAATAATGATCAGAAAACAGATGTGACCAAAATATTTAATCAGTGTGGAATGATTATGTAGAATACAGAATGATCGGAGAAGGGAGATGTCTATAAAAATAAATTTCAGTATTATTTAGAAATAAATCCCTCAAATGTGTAAACTTAATCACCGATATTCTGTAATATTAAAAAAATTTAGTGTATTGGTGTTTTATTCATAAATTTATAAATATTGTGAATATTTGAAAGTTCAATGAATTTTTATGTGTTTTTTTTTTTGTTTATTCGAATAATTACAAATTTTGTTTTCCATTTTTCATCGCGGAACCCATCGAGCAATCCTACGATTTCCGTGACTCTTCTCGTCTCTCCTCATCATTCGATCTCAGATTCAGTGTTTCAGTGCCGCACTCAACACACCATTGGAGCAGTGAGAAGCCCCAGCGGAGTTGTTCAAGGTGAGCGGCACCGGAAGAGTCGCCATGTCTCCGGCGGGAGGACAACCACTTGGCTGCGGGGTCGAGCAGTACAGGCAGCGCCAACTTGAGCAATTGGGAGAGAATTGTTCAGATTGTTTGAATTAAATTTTTTGATGAAATATTTCATAATTTTTTTATTTTGCATTACCGGTCGGGTTTTCGATTTTCCCTGAAATTTCTTAAAAATCGATTGAACTCATGAGAATGAAAATATCAAAATATTTAAAGATTGTCCAATTAATTTTCATTGGTTTTCCTTTTTTCACCAATTTTGGTGATTTTTTTGATAATTGTTATTATTTTTTAATTAATTTCTTCTGTTTTTTGAAACATCTAAATTTACCCCCGAATTTTCGGCTTCCTGCGGTGCCGAGAAAATGGCGTGCCGAAATGCAATTCGTTTGTCGGACAAGCCCCGGTCCAGGATGAAGCATTGTTCCAGAGTTTGTAATCGATGGTTCAATTGTTCCCTGTCCCTCACTGATACTTCCATGTCTCCGCTGTTGATGGACTAAAATGCACCAAGTTGTAATAAAATATTACCAAGATTTTGATCCAAAAAAACAAAAAAAAAGAAAAGAAATTTATTAATTGGATAAATTTATTTTTTAATTCCGCATAAATAGATATTAAATAGGAATAGCTGGTAATTTTTTTTTAAATCTAATGTTGAAACTTGAGATATAAAAACAAGCTTTCATAAAATATTTTTAAAATAAATATTATTTTGTTGAATTTGAAAATAATTAAAAATAAAGAATAAAAATTGACCTCTACCTGAATAATCCGTTGGAATTTGACAGATGCCATTTGGAATTGCTTCACAGATTGCTCCAAAAATGCAAACTTTTCATTGTAAAAATTTTCGCCCAATGCCTTATGGATTCCGATCGATCTAAAACCCACAGATGTACAGATTATACTGTATTAAGATATTTTATTTAAAAAATTATAACCTCATTTGTGTGTCAGCTTTGTTGATATATTCATGTAAGGCAATGCCGTAATCTTCCACGTTGAAGGGGATGATCTTCAAAATCAGGGATCAGATAAGTTAATGAGATAAATGATCAATGACTATGTCCAATTTAAAAATTTCGGGATTTTATAAGATCATTTTTATTGAAGCAGGTCATGAGTCAAACATTATCGAATGTTTCTTGATTACCATATTGTCCGCCAGACTCCTCGTAATCTCCAGCCAAAATTGGCCCATTGCAACTGATGTGTTTCCTTCCGGGTCCACAAATCGGTCATTCACCCACGGCACTGTAAATTTAAAAAAAAATTAAATAGATTTAGGCAGTATGGAAAATTTTTCAAATCATAAATTGGGCTTAATGAAAATGTCAGAATAATTTTTCAAACATATTCCTGCTAAATTGCTGATCTATGAGTGCAATAATCATGAATTTTCAATATCTATTAGAATAACATAGATTATCATATGTCATATCTATGTATGACAAATCTATAAATTGACAATATCTATGATTAAAAAATCATAGATTGCCTTCATAGGCGGTGTGGTAGAGCATGTAGGTGTATTGTGGGGCGCTCTCCAAGCGCAAATCGGCCACCGGAATGCCGGCGTAGGCAATGAAGGGCTGGAAGTCGGAGCCGGAGTGGGGATGTTGGATGAAGGGGACGGATCTGCAGAAAATATTAAAAAATTAAAAAGAAAAAATAAATAAAATAAAAGGAAAAACATTGAAAAATGTAATTTTTATGCTTTACCTATCCCCTGGTAGTGTTGGCCTTGGGTTGTGGAAGCGCCATGAGTCGAGCAGAGTTTGACGAACACTGATCAGCTCCGATTGGACCGGTTGGGACACTCGGGAAGCCGCATCAGTGATCAGACGATAGAGCGAGGGGACGGACTGAAAAAGCAAATAATAAATAAAAAATTGAAAAATATTTTAATAAAAATTCCCCCAAAAAAATAATGTTTTATTATTTCAAATATTGCCAAATAAAAAATATCAATTTTATGTCCTAAATTTGACCTTGACCACGAGGGTGTTGTTGCCGTTCAGATTATCAACGTTTATGTATGCAATTGCGCGCTGTTGTACCAATCGCAAATATTGTTCCACCCATTCTGTGGATCCGATGAGGCCAAATTCTTAACAAGGTATCAATTTGTTTAAGAAAGATAATAAATATTTTAAATAAATTTTAATTCACAATTCGGCATATAAAGAGTGAACTTCTTAAATTTAAATTTTCGGTATTCAATTCCATAAAAAATAAAAAATGCTCATTTTACCCTCGGCATCCCATTGGCAAAACGCGATGGTCCGTCTCGGCTTCCAGCCTGTCCGTGCCGAATAACTGGCCAGCACTCGTGCCATTTCCAGCATTGTTGAAGTACCGGTGCCGGGATCAATGCTCCCCTGAATGTTTGAAATTTGAAAAGAAGTGATATCATGCAAATATCATCTTTAGAGTCCTTCATGAAAAGGAAAAAGTGATAATATTGCATCGGTAGGCGCAGGATTATTTTGAAAAACTTACCGTATTTCCTCTAATTTAATGGTATACCATAAAAATTTTCAATCTCGGCCGAAAGGTACCACTAAATTAGAGGGTACCATTAAATTAGAAGGGTACCATTAAATTTTTCAACCTTATCCTGATGTAAAATTTTATTTAAATCAAAAATTAAAATTCAATCGAGCCATCACTCAACAAATCGTTTTCCTCATAGTGTTGCCCCTAGTAATTTTTTTTAGTACTGTTGCCCCTAGTAAATTTTTAATAAAATAAAAAAAGAAAGTTGTTTACAATAAATCACGAAATTGTTTTTCCTGTTTGATCCAATTTTGTACACTTGCTTTATAAACTTTGAAATGCTGACATGTGTTTTTCCATGAATTTTGACGTTTGTATTCGATAATTTCAAGCTTCTTTTTTATTGAAAATGAAGAACGGCTTTTCTTTGGCTGACTAGGTCCCTCAGTTTCGCTATTTTCTGATTCTTCACTAATGTCGACAACATTAATTTGATCACAAATTATTCTAAAAATAATAATGCAAACTATCATAAAATAATGTAAAATTAGTTTGCAAAAATGGTTTGTAACTATCTTTTTTTTACTAAATTCCTTCGCAATTGCCATAAGGTTTAAAGTATACCATTAAATTAGAGGGATACCAGTAAATTAATCAATCTCATTTGAAAGATACCACTAAATAGAGGGTACCATTAAATTAGAGGGTACTATTAAATTAGAGGAAATACGGTAAGCTTCTTTAAACATATATCATCTATTTTTATTATTTTTATTTTCCCCAACAACATTCCCTCATGATTTTTATATTTTTTAAAATTTAAATTCCCTTATTGGAATATTCGGCTTAAAATTTGTTTTTTCGTCAATAATAATTTTTTTTTTGTTCATATTCTTTTATATTTATTGGGTTTTCACCATCATCATAATTTATTGTTAATTAATTGCTGTTTTAAAAATAATAATTTTAAATATTTTATTATTAAGTATTGACCATTATTCCATTTATTTTCCCCATTATTTCCTTGCCATTACCTTTGTCCATGCGTCCGCATGATTTCCGACCATCACCCACCGATCCGGTTCCTCTCTTCCCGGCATCAGTGCTATAAAGTTCCGGATCGGTCTCCGTTCCGTCCGGGTTCGAACATAGAGTCGAACCAGCATGGACCCGGAGAGACGGTAGGGCACAGGCAGGGAACCGGCCCAGCGGGACCACTGCAAAATATTACCAAGTTTCGACTTTAATAATTGATAAAAGCTTGTCTAAAATCGGATATAAAATTTTTCACTGTTTGTCAGAAAGAAAATCTTTCTAAAATTCCAGTAAACTTGATTCGATCTTACTAAATGAATTCAGCCTATAAAAATTTTTAAGGCAATATAATAAAAAAACATGAATGGTCGATTAAAAAAGCAATAATAAATGTGTAAATTCTTTCAATTTATAAGCTCGCTAAAAATGCGAATTGTCATGAGTCCACTAAAAACGCAGTAATTGTTTTTGATTTATAATTAAAATAGCTATTATTTTTACTTTTTAATTTATTTTATCGTTCACACCTAAAAATCCGTTCAAAAACATCAACTGAACGATTTACAATAAAAAAAAGAAAATTATACAAAGATAATGGATTTTTACCGGCACAATGGGCCCATCCATACGGTAAAAGAGTTTGTGGACATTTGCATAGCCAATGGAAGTGACCGGAATTCGTGGCAAAATGCCCAATTCGTGGCGAAGTTGGCGTTCGGTGTACGGTCGGTGGGCATACGGTGTCGATGGGAGAGGAGACGGGGTCTACGGTAAGTGAAAAGAAGAAAAATATACTTAAAAGTTCAATAAAACAATGCTTATTAAAATAAAAATGATAAATTGTTTTTATTATAAAAGGAAAACAAAATAAATAATCAAAATTTAAAGATTTATGCGAGGTAAATATTGTGAAATCCGAAAATAATAAATTTTATTTTTGATTTTTAATAAATATATGTAATCTTTATTAGAAAATAAAATTTATGCATTATTTTCAAACTAAAAAAACCTCCGGATCTCCGGTGCCATCATACACAGTGCCGCGTTGACTGGCCATAGGTGGTAGCCAGGGATCTTCGGGGAAGCTCTAAAATTAATAAATAAATAATATTAAAAATTTATATACAATGATGAATAATGGCACAAAAAAATAAATAATTAATAAATTTGTACAAAATTGGACAGAATTTTACCATGTTTCCTGGCATATAATCAAATGGGTCTGAGTAGAGGATGACGCCGATGGCATTCCGTGCTTCTGCCAGCCGAACTTTTTCGCCTCGGAAAATGCTTCCGTATCGGATCAGCAAAATTTTGCCATTCACGGAGATGTTCCACTGAATTTGCCGGGGTTAATTCCTTTGCATTCTGATTTCTGTTCTCATTAAGGGTGGAATATCTTGTATTTTTCCAAGAAAATTTTACCCTAAGACTCAAGATTGCATTTTCTTTAACAATATCCCTCCGACCTTTTCGAGCAGTTCAAAGTCCTCCCTGGTCCCGTAGTTTGCGTACACCAGCTCCCCCAACACAGTACCATTCGCTGAGTAGGCATTCCACCAATAGTGCATTCGTGGGTCGTCCTCAAGTTGGTCTAAAATAATATTTTCTTTAATTTATTTTTTAACTTCCAATAAATTTGCTCTGCTGATCAAATTCCTTGAAATAACCGTATAAGCTACTTTTGAATACTTCCTGTATATGGTAATATCTGTTTCTATTTCTTAACAAATACCATTCAATTCAGGGTAGAATCTTATGTGCTTTGCCGGGCGCCCAATTCCATCGGAAATCAATTCCCATCGCGACAGTCGGTCATTCCAAGAATGGACCTAAATTAATTTTTGATGCAATTTAATTCTTTATTTTGGGTATGCAATTATTTACGGTATTTGGTCGTTCGTAATTCGGCACACTGAGCAACACTTCGTCATAATCATAAAGGCGCACATCGAAGCCCAACTGTCGGTACTAGAAAAATAAAAATAAATTTATTTTTTTCAAAAAATCACGAAAATTATAAAAAAATTCTTTAACCCACGTTAATAATTCTTTGAGATTAAAAATACATAGATTGAGAATTTACATTTTTCGAGTTTATAAAAATTTTTAAAAATTATTTGGTCAGATTAAAACGGTAAAAAGAATTAGTTTTGATTTGTTGATCATTGAAATTAATTTTATCGATTTAAACATTTTAAAATTAAAGGCCGAAAAAATATGTTAAGACATTTTTGCATTTTATACTTTAATTCTAATAATTCTAATCCTTATGCCAACTTGATGTGCCAATCCGTCCATCAGCTCCAGCTGTTCTTTGGTTCCGGCAATATGAACTTTGGAGGAGATCCAGTACAGATTTTGCCTAATTCGGGTCTCATTGAACAAAGACATCAATTCCAAGCTGATCTGATTTTGCTGAAATAATTTTTTTATAATTTAAGCACATTCAGTGTTTAATAAAATAAATTTTGATGCATAATTTAAAAATAAAATAATCTTAACCGTTAAAAATTGGTAAAAAAAATTAAATGTTGTAATAATGGTGTAATAAAGTAATAAATTAAAGTAAATTAAAAATTTATTTATTTGATGTTTAATTTAATAAATGAAAATTTTAAGCTTTTAATGATTTTTATAAAAATGAATAAAGAAGATAATAATTTGTACAATATTTCTTGCACCTTTTCTTTATTTTCCCGAAGTAGACGGTCGTAGGATTCCCGAGTGTTTGTGAGACGTGCATGAAGAATTGCCTGATTTTTGTTCAGATTTGAACATTAAAAAATAATTAATTATTTTAATTGAATTTTTAAAGAATCAAATCCAATTTCACTTCGAATAAATACATTTATTATCAAATAAATTAATATTTTTACAGACTTGTTGATGGGCAATTAAGGCAAGAACGGCAATTAGAAGAACTATTGAAAGTGCTAGCAGGACAATGAGAATCGGGACTAGGAATCGGCCCGACGGTGGGAGAGATGTACAACATTGACGCCATTTGTTTATGGGTTCTGAAAAATAAGGAAAAATAAAATATCGAAAGATGAATATTTAAAAAAATCAACAAAAAATGCATAAATTTGAAAAATAGAATTCAATAAAATTGCCTTGTTTGCTAATGAATTGTTTGGTTTGAAACAAAGGGGCAGAATTATATGAAGCGGACATTGGCCACCTGAATAAAATTCATTATAAAAATAAAAGTAATTTATTTCACCAAATTGAATCGCCATAGTGTTCAGCTTCAGTGTCATCGACAAACCCATAGAAATCTGAAGGCGAATTTGCCGAAGGTCGATGATGGCGCCGACCAATTCGTTGCCAAATCAGCTGATCGCTGGACCCACTGCGAATTTCTTCTTCATCTGAACGCTATTCAATTTTATGTATTTTTTGTTATAGGGAGTAAAAATAAAAAATTGAATTTTTAATAAAGGCCATTATTTTACATCTTACACTATGTATTTTTATATTTTTCACAAGAAGATGAAAAATTAGTCGGTATCGATATGTATGTAAAAAACAAATATTCTTTTTTTGATAAAATAAGCGAAATCGGTTATTGTTAACTTTAACTCAAAAATAATATTTATTCACTTAAGTCTAATTTTGCCGTTAATTAATACTAATTTTTAATAGGAATATTAAATTGTTTTCGAATAATAAATAAGCACCTAAAATTTAAAAATAAAAAATAAATTCACTCTCTGCCGTTGATGGACGACCACTGTCATTACGGTGAAATGTACTTGGGGCAGTGAAAGAGGAGGTCCCATCATCGAACATAAACGGCCTAAAAATCATCTTTAAACATCAGAAAAGGTTTTATAAATTGAAAAATTTGGAAATCAGGGGGAAATTTTCACAAAAAAATCATTTTCCTTACTTTGCCAATTTTAAGCTGGAATTTGCGGAGGACGGAACTCTGTGGATGATGGCACATTGTGAGCATTCGTGAGGAAGTTGCGCGAATGTCCTTTGGTGTTTTTGGATCGTCGCTGTTCCGCGACGTTTCGAGGGCATCTGAAAAAAAAATATTAATAATTTTTGCCATTTTTAGTGAATATTTATTGCTTTATTTTATTCAATTTAGAAATATTTTTAATAACTTTTTTTGATTTTGGTCATTGGATAAAATAAATAATCTCTTTATAGATCAAAAATATTTAAATGTTATGAAATTGAAAAAATTCTAAACTTTTTAACGTGTGAAACAAAAAAATGCTGAAGATGCTGCGGTTTAAGGCGATTTTTACCTTATCGCTTTCGCAGCACATTCATCATGGCCATGACCACCACATTCATCGTCATCAATCTGTCGATCATTTTCGCTTTTTCTTTTCTTCAACGAAATGCAATGTTACAAAAAATATTGATGAACCTTAAATAATAAATTCTGAAATGGTGAATAAAAAAATAAAATTTTATTATGAAATAAAAAATAAAATATCAAATTTAAAGAGAAAAAATGCATTAGTTAAATTAAGTTTATCGTCTTTCTTCTATTACAAGAAGGATCTTAAAGATGCTTAAAATTTCTGAATGACAGCAGAAAATATTTTGCTGAAAATTGCTTATGTTTTAGGGCCTTGTCTTAAATGATTTTAGAAAATTAGACCTTGACCAACGAATGTTAGAAAAACGGTGATCTTTAGTGATTTATATTAGCAAAAATGACAGATTTACGATGTCCAAGGGATTCGGCCATTTCTTCGGGATTAAACCACAAAGAATGGATCCCTTTTGCAAGGAGGATTCACTTGTCAGAAAACAGTTGTTATTCTTCGTCTTTCCCCCTTTATTCTTGGTTTAACAATTGTACCAAAAATGACCGCCGAGTTCTTTGGCCAAAATGGTAATAAAAAATATTTTTATAGAAATAAATATGGAAATGTGAAGTGGATTTTATAATGCAATGTTAGGGCCAAGAAAAAACAATTTTATGACCAGCCGAATCGTTGCAAAATATCAAATATTTTGATTGTCAAATTATGCCAATATGGCCAAAATAAATCATTTATTTTGATGAAAAAACACCAAAATTTCCTATTTGCTATGAAATGCATAAAACGATATTTATTCATTTCATGTTTAATAATAAAATTTTTATGATAATTTTTTGGATTTTTTAGTCTCCGGCGGGAAAGACCCGTTAAATGGCAACATTTTAGCATCGGAGAAAAAAGAGAGAGTGGTGAATGATTCAATTTTTGGTTAGTCATTACGGGGAGTGGTGAAGGGGGAGACATTTTTTGCTGTAAAAAATGTGCAATTTCTCCCTTTTCGCTTGCTGATCATTCGCATTTTTCGGATCGGACCGATGGAGCATTTTTCACTTTCTTTAAGGTCCAAAAATCACTTTTTAAGCGCATAAATTAGTGTGGGAATGGATGAGGGGAAGGAAGAAATTCGGGGAAAATCAAACATTTGTCGCATGGATGGGGAGGGGAGTTGGACAAAGTTGTAAGCCAAGTTTTTTTCAAATTTTCAAAAAAAACAGAATATCATTACTGATTTAGTGAATATAGGTAATTCATAAAAAACTAAAAATCCAGACAGATTCCAATAATTTAAAAAATATAAAGTCATATCCCAATAAAAATCAAGATTTTTTGTAAAGTTACAAAATTCCTAATAGAACGGAGTTCTAATTCGAACAAAATATAATCATAATAATTTTTGCCTTAGATAGATTCTAAACTAATAAAGAACTCTAAAAAAAATTTTCCTGTTTTATCGCATTTTGAGGTGGAATTTTGATGCTTAAAGTTCAAAACCATATAAAAACATAATTTCATGTTAAATAACTGCGAAAATATTAGTTAGAAAAATATAATCTACGCTGATGTATTCTAGGTCTGTTTTTTATAATTTATTTTGCTAAAATGATTTGAAAATATTTTTTAAGGTTTAAGGTCTAATCATTTGCTAAATTCGCCCCTTAAAACCCTCCGCCGGTCGAAAATCGGGGAAAACCAATTGGGCAAGGAAAGTTGGCGATAATTGTTGTGTTGTTTCGGGGCAATGCCAAGTGCCCTTTTATGGCCTTTTTCATAAGGAAGGAGGAGGGGGAATAACGCCACACTTTCGCCCCATTGTTGCTGTTTGATGGTCCTTACATAATGCAAATTTTGGTTATTTTTAAGGAATTGAACCATAATGTTCCATAATTTGCCAACTTTCAAATTGTCACTTTAAAAAATTGGATTTTCATTTTGGTGTGAAATTTTTTTATCGAACTAGGCCCATTCTATCAAATGAAAAAGTTAAAAAAATATATTTTACACATACATCGAATTAATCCCTTCGGAACGCAATCAGGCGATTTAAAAAAATCTGTATTCTAAGCGAATTTTATTAAGAATGATAAAGAAATTCGCTTCAATATAAAATTATTTTATTTGTTGAACAATTGATTTTGGAATATTTTATGGCAATGAGTATAGCAAGGTTGAACCTTAAAGTTTTCGAGAAAAATCCGGATCCATAGTTGACCAGAGAAGAGTTGGGCCACAAAAGATGGAATATTTTCGCAATAAGAATAATTCTAAGTCGACGGATTCATGATGAAAATTCCGAATATTTTATTTTTGGTTTAAATTCTGGGTATTTACACATCTGTCGCTTTACCGAGTAAGCTTTGCCCGTCCGTTGGTCATTGTCGGAAATTTGAAACGGTTATTTTGGTGATCAAAACCCGTGCAAAATCCGATGGCCATCACTTGCTGGAATTTGATCCGTCTTCGTCAAAAGTTGATGGTTTGCGAAAGGGTTGAGATGAGTTTATGCTATGATTGATGGGGACATTGGAGAATAAAGACATGTGTTTGTTGGGTGAAGCGGAAATTTTCAAAAAAAAATCGTAAATTATTTAAATTTGTAAATTTCATAAATTTTCATGAGAAAAAAATTCGTAGGTTGAATAAAATCAAACATACCTAATTTTTTTTTAAAATTGCAAAAAAAAACATTTTTAATTATGAGATGCTAAAAAACTGTATATATAATTTGTAAAAAATTTTGAGGGGTCTACACTCTATTCTATCAAAAAACTCGTGCAATAAACTTCCTAGAGCAATAGTGATCCAAAATATTGTTGCATTTTCTGACTTATATGAAGTTTTGGCCATTTGGCACATCCCTCGGGGACATTGTAAAACGCCTCCCCATGGCGGTGGTCATTTTTATGAGTTGGCATTGTACCCTCCCTCATCCATTTTTCCCTGGGGAATTTGGACGGCACAAAAATTTTTTGGGTGCCAAACTAACCAGGTTTGTTGCCAAGCCAAGCGGAAAGTGCCGTTTTGGGAGGGGAGAATAAAACTCTTTTTTTTTACTTTATGACATATTATAAAGGCTTAAAAATTTTTGGGCCATAAAAGTGAATCGCTTTATTTTATATTTTAAGGTTACAAATCTCATAAATTCACGGGATCTTCTCAAAATAAATAATGCTCATAAATATGAAAAAATCCCTAAAATTGGAATTGGGAAAATATATAATTAACTTTAAAAACTTATTGATCCTATTAATGAATTTTCAAATTTATTTATTTTTATAAAAGCCAAAAGTCCTCTAATGTTATTGGGAAAAGCGGGATGAGTTGCAATTTGAGAATTTGTGGGGGAAAGCGGATTTTTTATTGCGGTGAGAAAGGGAGTGGCTCCTTTTGCTGGAATTAGAGTTTATGGTAATGAGGGGGAGGAGGGGGATTTTATGAGATTCATAGGATGATCCTTTGTTTTGCTTTGAAATAAAAAAAATAGAAAAATATATTAAAAATTACCGAAAAATCTCCTATTAGAAAAAAACCTTTGTTATTTTTTTCAATATTTTTATGGATTTTTAACGAAAAATTTTGTACCTTTAATATAGCATCATGTACAATTTCGCTTTAGTTTTGTATAATTTGTTTGAAAAATCTACGAGTAAAGCACTAGATTAAAGGCCAACAATTAACAAACTTTCTACAAATTAATTTCTATAAATTTTTGAATTTTTTTCTACAACCAATTTCGCGCCATTTCTGATGGTTTAGATGTAATAAATTTGTAAAAGGGCAAATCGGAATTTTGCGCACTGATCCGATCCAAGATGATCCAATCCAATAAAATCGCGACAACCCTGTGCTTGTTTAGCTGGGAACTGTGCAAGGTCCTTGCTTGCTTGACTGTTTGGCTTCATGCAAAACAAACAAAAACACACAGAAAATCGCTCTAAGCTCTTCGGATTCGGGAGATTTTTGGGGAGCAAACACAACAAACATTATTATTGCATTAGGGGGGGGGGTGGATGATGGAGGAATCATGGAATGATGAAGGCCCCGGGGGACTGGCGCCAATCTGGCGACAGTTTTGCGAATTTTGAACTATTCATGTTTTGGAAGTCAAAACCATTCAAATTTAAAGGGGGAAGGGTTATTTCGATCAGAGATAAATGATAAGTAGAAATTGGCAGATTCAGACTATAATGATTTTGTGATTCCGTATAATTGGCTATAAAGTAGATATGGCTATAAACAATGGATTTCCTAAATATCATTATTTTGAACGATATTTGTGAAAACAGGGAAGAAATTAAGATCGATTCGAAAATTGGCGAAATCTTAGCAGATCTTTTGAGGTCGAGTCAGGAAAGAAAGTTAGGGCTTGACAGAAATATAGTAATACACTAATAGGTTAATTTATAGTTCCTATTAAACTTTTCATTGTTATATGTCCAGTTCTACCTAGATATAGGTTACTTTTTGGGAGATTGAATAAATTACTTTTTTTATCTTCACTATAGGGATACCAAGAATGCATCCATAGTGCCAAATTTTCGGAGGTTTTCTCTTAGATAGCTGTAAATTGATCAAAACCAATTCGGGTCGAATAAGTGGAAGTCGTCGAAGATTTTTTTACCAAAGAAAATGCAAATTCCGCTAATAAGTAGGGGGTCAAGGGATTCGTCCTTTCCCTCCCTAATTAGCTGTGTTGTGGTGTCCTGCGCCAATTTGGGAGCGGTTCCTGCTCCTCCTCCTCCTCCATTTTCCCGTTGCCCATAAATTTTCCGATCCGCCGACCACCGAATTGACTTTTGGCGATGAATGGAAGCAAATTTTTGGGGAGGCAAAGCAACGGCAACACAAAACACAATAGCACGGGGAGAGGGAAGGACAGCAAAATGCGCACACACCTGTTGCTGCTGTTTGTTCTACTGGACCAAATTGAGCCGAAAATGATGTTGGGGATACTGTATATTACAGTAGTATTGGAGTGATGATGGCACAAATTTGGAGGAAAAGCTGTTGAAATACAACATTTTTTAGGTGAACCGACTGATCTTTGCAGTAAGTTTATATCATAATGCAAAAAATTATCATTAAAAAATTATTTCAAATTTTTGTGAATATTTTTTATTTAGATTTGTCTACTAAATTTGAATTGTTGGATAATTTCAACATTTTCGAACTTTGCACTATTCTCAAATCCGAAAAAAATTATGCCAGAAAAATGACTATGTTTCTAGATTTCTACATATTTTTGCCTTTTTGAAAGGCCAATAAAGAAGTGAATACTTTCAGGATTAATGTACCTTTTTGGACTTTTGTCATACAGGTCCTTTCGGCATCAAATATTTTTACAGATTCTATTTTTCATCCTTCTCTATTCTGAATAATTGATTTATCAGTTGGAACTTGGAATAAAAAAATTCAAAAAAAAAGTCTCACTCAAATTACAAAATTTTCAAAAGAATAATTTTAAAAAAATTGAAGGATTTTATGAGGCCATTATTCTCGGCGTACACTCACAAGGTTATCAGTTTTGCTGATTCACATTCTCTTTTTATTGTTTGTCCATCCATTCAATTCTCTTTTCTCCAAAATTTTTGTTCTGTCTAAAAACCTCAATTTATATCAAAAACCACATTTGTGTTGTAAACATTTCAAAAAATATTTTCAATCATTATCTAATTTTTATTAGAATAATTCTTTAAAAAAAATTTCTGGACGGTTTTTCTATGGAAAATCTGTTTATTGGCATCGCATACCCCATTTTACTAAAATGCAAATAATAAAATTGTTTAGTGGACACAGCAGAGCAAAGCCCCTTTTTGATGGATTTGTTTAATATTTTTGTATTTCACTCACATCAGCAGATTCATTTATGCAGATTGTGCTGCAAAACAATAATAATTTCCCCATTTTTCTCCTTGGATACATATATTTTTGTTTTCATTTTTATTTTTTAATTTTAAATCCTTTTTACACATATAATTGATCAATCATAAAATGCGAAAAATTGCCTTTGCGATTGGATTATTGCTTCTTTTTTCGGTGTATTGCGCAAATTCAAATGATCGATATGGTAATGATGATGTTGACGGTGAAGACGACAACTGCGAAGTGAGTAGTGAGTAGAACAATTATGGTTTCATGATTCAGTAGAAAAATAAAAAAAATGAAAGAAAAAATGGATTAAAAATAAGAATATTTTCAAGAGAAATATTTTATTCATAGGTGAATAATCATTATTATATTCTAATGAATCAGCAGAAGAATTAAAAAAAATTTTTGATTAAATAAATTTTGAAGTTATCAAAAATTCTTTTTTAGACCATATAATGACCCTATGACAGGGCTGTGCACGGGCCTGCTCCAGGGCGGCCCGGCCCGGCCCGGCCCGGACCTCAACAAAAAAAGCCCGGCCGGGCCCAGGCCCGGCCCGGGCCGGCCCGGATAGGCCCGGAAAAAATTTTAATTTTTAACCAAATTTTTCCAAAATTTTAAAATTTTTCCAAAAAATTTTTGGCAGAATTTTTTGACATTTTTAAAAATCATATTTTTTTTTATCAAAAAAACATAAAAATAACAAGCATTACGAATTCGAATAATATATTTTGTCCATTCTAACATCATTGAAAAAATTTTAATCACTGAACAATTTTTCAAAAATTTTGAACTGAATTTTAATTTTTTTTTTAATTTTTCATGTGCTAATAAAGATAGGTAATGTTCCCCCCCCCCCAATTTTGCCAATAAAACTTTCCACAAAAAATCCTTTTTAATTTGAGTTTCTATAAAAAATGGAAAAAAAAATCATTTCCTATGAGTGTCCGATAAAATTGAAAAATTTTCATTTTTTTATTAATTAAATTTTAAAAATAATTTATTNACCGGGGGCCTGTTTCAATTCTCGCCATATATACGATGTGATGCCAAGCCAAGTCGCCATACATATGGCATTTTTCTGTTTCAATTAAAAATCATGTAAAACGCATGGCATCATGCAAATTCGCCAAGTATTCTGTTTCAATTCTACTTGGCGAGAGATCATATTTACGATCGCCATACATATGGCATCCGCATGTAAACTTATGGCGAATTCGTATGATTTGCCAAGTAACTGTTTCAATTAATTTATTGGCATCGTAAATATGGCGAAGAAAGGGGCGTTTCCTTGGCGAAAACTCACCCCTACTCTGGACCAGTGATGTGGTCTCGCCAAGTAAAAGTTTTACATATAAACTCTAATATTTTAGACTAAACAAAAATTAGAATAAATATATCCCGATATATTTTATGGCGAAAATTCTTAGGCGAGAGGAATTGAAACAAAAACTTGGCGAAAAGGGATCATATGTACGGCAAATCGTATATATGGCGAGAATTGAAACAGGCCCCGGGCCTGTCCGGGCCGGCCCGGCCCGGACGAAATCAGGCCCGGCCCGGCCCGGGCCCGGAGACACCTAGGCCCGGCCCGGCCCAAGCCCGGTCGGGCCGGGCCGGGCCGGCCCGTGCACACCCCTGCCCTATGATAGTATAAAATAAATACTTGTAGAAAATTATGCACATATGGATAACAAGAATGTAAAAAAAAGTTATTTCATGTTTTCCGAAAAATCTGTTGTTAAAATAATTCGGAAATATTGGTGTTGTGGGGAATAAATTCTCTCATAGTAGAAGGAAATTTTGAAAATCTTAATTTTTCACTTTTCAATCCTAAATAAATAATAAATAATAAAATTGAAAAAAAATTTCTAGTGGTTTTAATGATCTTTATTAAAACTCTTAATGATGAATTTATTTTTGAACATTTAATTGAGAATTTGAGAAGTATCTAGGTATAGGTGTTGTGATTTTCTATGAGCTCACCGGAAAATTTAAAAATTAATTCGCCCAATAATTCTTCACAAAGAATAAATCCATTCAAAAAGAATAATTTTACGATGCAATTCTTATGTTTTAGTGTCCCGTGAATGAATTGCCCGGGCAGCTGAAGTGCAATCGTTGTGAGCCGAGTTGCGAGGAGCCGAACCCGCGAAGTTGCACCGAGAAGTACTGCTTGTGCCTTTGCGACTGCAACTCCGGGCTGTTGCGCAACCAGGACGTGGAATGTGTGAGGCCGGAACAATGTCCCGGGGAGGAAAGAATTGGGCAAATTGAAACGAAATGATCATCGGATGCAATAAAAAGACACAAATATGTACAATAAAAATTCAAAAATGTGAAATAATAAATAATGATTTAAAGTATGTAATATATTCAAACGCACACTAAAATAATCTAATTCATCCAATTATTTTATCACAAGAATTTCGTGAAAAATTTATACAAATTAGGGGAAAATTGACTAGATACACGATTTATGGTATATGCACAAAAATTTGGATTAAATAGGATAAAAATGCCAAAATATATTATCTGCAAATATTTATATCAAAAGCAATTATAAATCTACACTATTTAAAACGGTTTTTAGCATATTTAATTCATTTTCAATATAAAAAATTCCAAAAAATTCAATACCTCCCTCCTTCCCAAAAATGGAGATACAATTTTGATTATCGAAAAGAATTTTACTAATTTTCTTAAAGACAAAATCGCCATTTTAAGGTTTATTATTTTTTCAAACTTGGTCAAAAAATTAGAAAACATACCAAAAATGTCCCAAATGCCCAAAAAATGAGCCGAAAAATATGCAAATATGCAGTTAGAAAACAATCCTAGATGATTTAATCATGGTAAAAATGTGTTTTACGTGATTTTCCGGCTCTTCTGAGTCAGCAAAAATTATGCATTTGTAAATAAATAGCGCCACAATCATGGACAACCACTCAAATTGTCAGATTTCATGATTTAATGTCTATGTATTTAGCAAAATAATAATTTGATCATTTTTTCTCATTGTCATCCATAATTTGTATTATTTCGAATCAAGAATGCTTTTCATAAAAATTCAAATAATATAGCCGGATATTTGCCATTTTCTAATAATAAAAAAATGAAAGATAATTATTTTATTAAAAAATAACTTCCGGCGGAAGATTGATGTATGTAAGAATGTTAATATTTTTACATATATGCCAAATAACAATAATCAAATTTTATGGGAAATGGAATGAAATCTGTAATCTGGATTGGATATCTTGCGAAAAATGAAGCATTTTGCGTTCCTTTTTATTTTTTAATTGATTATTTGATATCATCATATCGATCGCCATTATCCCACTCTTAAATGGTATTTAAACAAATACTAGCTATAAAATTAAGCATTTGCCTAATTCAAAAAATAAATTTGTTTTTTATATTTTTTCATAGTTTTTAAAAATTTTAATGCAAATAAGCCTTTCGATATTATTGTAGCAAAATTATCTAGTTAGCCAAATTTTTAGGATTAGAGTTGTTGTTTTTATTAAAAGTATTTTCGACTTTAGGCTATCAAAAATTTTGCAAACTAAATAGAAAAGTTTAAAGATATTCATTACTTTAACGAAGATCGAATTATTCGCTTCTTGAAAAAAGGCATTAAACTGCATATTATGATTTGGTTTTTAGGAAAAAAACTAATTTAAGTAGAAAAATGAAATTTGTCTTATTTTTGGCAATTTTCCTACTTTTTATCGCTTATCAAGAAGTGCTCTCAATGTCTGGTTCATCGAAAGAATCCAAAACCCAAACCTATGGCTTCGGGAAAGGCGGCTCGTACAAGAATACCAGCAATGCTCAATTTGCGGGACGTAAGTTTAATTTCTTGTAAATTCGCCATTCTTGGACTTGATCAGAGAAAATTTTCCATTTTCTAAAAGAAAAATCAAAAAATCCGTAATTTTTCAAAAAAAATAAAAAATAAAATTCTTCGGTAATTTTTTAACCTTTGAAAAATCCGTTTTAATTTTTAATGTTTACCTTTTTGTCTTTCTCCTCAAAATTTTCCAAATATTTTTTCTAAAAAATAATATTTAAATTATATGATCGAAATAATTATTTTACTTTGTACTTTTAGTGTTTAAACATGGCGATGGGGAGAGCTTTGTGGTCAGATGGATTAGCAATTTCTTCCGTAGAGGCAATGGCAAGAAATAGAATGTGAAAACAGGAAGAAGGATGCAGTGATATGTTATATTTTTATAATTCATATTTCTGAAATAATCAAGTGTCCTTTATTGTGGATTTGGAGTTCATTTTGTTGGCTATGGTAAAAATAGTAAAAAAATCAATTTTTTTTATTAATCCATTTTTCATATAAAAATAATTGTTTGAATCTGTTATTGAGAAAGAGATAAAAGAATGAATTGAGTGGTCACAGAATTCTGTTCAATTTTTTCCATTAAACGTAAAATCTATGTATATAAATTAGAAATAGGGGGCCAAGACAAGATTTTTCAAGAATCTTGATTCGAGATCTTGCTTGACTTTTTCTGTTTTTCCAAGATTTATTTTTCAATATTTTTTCAACATTTTCTGATAAATGAACAAAAATTAGGCCGAATGTGTGCATGATGTTGGTGAAAAACTTCGTCAGTTTTTTTTTTGAAAATTTCAATGAGATCGTTTTTTCAAGAATCTTGATTCAAGATCTTGCTTGAACGTTTAGTCTGGTAGTCCGATCTCTAAAATAAATATTAATTATGGGAATTTTTCGTGTCTATTTTATTTTTTAACAATCGAATCAAACAAATATTATTTAAGGAAATAATATTTCGCATTGTCGTAATTTTTCAGATCCCAGAAAATTAGCCTCTGCTTCCTAAGGTGCCCAGGGTTTCCAGAATTCTTGGTGCCTTAGCCGCCATAGTGCCCTTCTCATGGAACATTTCCAGATATACAATGGATTCATACTGGGCTTGAGCCGCACAAAATGAGCGCTAAAATGGAAAATTAATTTCGGAATTGTAATTATTTTGCTAATTAAAATATAAATTGCTGTAAATTGATTAAAATAGGGAGAATCTTGCCGAGATGAGATGCCTTTACAAGCTGCAATTTATGTCAGTTGTAACAATTATCCAGGTATATTTTTTTGGTGAAAAACCAAAATCGATGGGACCAACCATAGTGGACAATTAGTGGACAAAAGTTTTATAAATTCATTTAATATACGAGCTAGATTATGCCACTCATTCATTTCACCATTATTGTCGAATTTTCTATAGAAGTTCCTAATAAGTTGACTTCGTTCAGAGTTTCGTTTTTGATTTAGGGAATCATCGAATTCTGTCGAATTCTGAATCTTATCGAATTCTGGTTTCAAAAAAACCTTCTATGCAGTCCACACTATTACATAAATAAAATTTAAAAAAGTGTCTGTACCTTATACATATATGCTATTAAGGGTTGTACGACATTTGCGGCCTCGACATTTGGGTGCCGATTGTTATAACTCGGTTCAAACCAAACCAAAAAAAAATAAGTTTGGTGTCAAAAAATAGAGCAAAAAATCACTTACAAATAAGCCCGCTCGAATTTGCCCATAATGGAAAAAAATAATGGCCAAAATACTCTTTTTGCCCAAATTTACTGTATTTTGGCCATTATTATTCATTATATTTCACTGTATCGCCTGCATTGGCTGTTGTAGTATTTGTTACCTGCACCAGCTGCAGTGCCTCCATGTAGGCGCGTGCGCCGGGAAGCGTGCCGAGGCGCTGCTGCAACTGCTGCAGTAACAGGTGCGAGATGCGCTCGGCTTCCGCCTGCAACAGGCGTTGCGCTTGTATAGAGAGACCAGTGGTCACTGCAAGATATAAAAATATTTTTGCCTTTTTATTATTCATTAATTACCCTCAATTTCTACCAAAAAATGGAAAAATTTAGCAAGAAAAATTCAGATATTGAAATTGGCCAATTTTAAAAATATTAATTTATTAATATGATGTTAAATTTAGGTTTGGAATTATTTTTTCTTACTCATATGTGAGAGCATCACCGCTCGGAGAGTGACCATTTCCGACTTGGTTAATGACAGATTTTTGAAGGGTTGTACCGATTTCACCACGTCGAGTTCGGCCAGTTTTCTGGCCCTAAAATTGTGAAAAAATTAAATCCGATTAAAATCCTAAAAGTTAAATTGGAGAGAAATGAATGATTAGCTATACATCTATTTACATAAATGGAATTTTTTAATTTTTGAAGTAGTTGGATTAAGAGAAAAACTTTTTTAGAATTTGTCATGCTAAATTAGAATAAGGATTCTTTATGGAAAGATTGATGGATCTGATCCAGCAGATGTGGAATTTATTGAATTTTATTATCTGAATTTTGATTAAGAAAATCAAGCCCCTATTCCCGATTGAGTTTTTGGATTTGACGACAATTCTTGTTTAAAAATATTGACCTGGGATCATGTCCATATTTCTGGACTTGATACTGGAAGTTTGGCACATCATCGGGCAACATCATCACGTCGGCATTTTGTTGGGCTGAATAAAAATGGCGGCAAAAACGCAACACAGGGACGCAGATATGGCAGAGCAGAAGCAGCTAAACAAAGATAATTGATAAGTGATCAAACGAACTAATAGTTCCAATGAATCGATAAAATATCAATAGAATTTATTAATCGATAAATCAATCGATAATCTCAACCAATAAATCGATATAGCAACTAGCCTTATCATGCTTAATCGATAATAAAATTAATCAATATATCGACCATTCGGCTGATAATGTATCGATACTCACCTGGTCGTCCAGCTCCAGCTTGCCCACAACGGGCATCGTTTTGGCCAGCTCCACGAACAAGACCACGTCCCGAGTGAAATCCGGTATTTTCCAAGGCTTATCACTGCAAGGGGCTAGAAAGCGATCGCCAAAATTCAGGTCGGCCAAGTCTTCAAGACAAATTCTTCGGTGAAGCACCTGAACTCTCATTAAAAATATCATTGCATGATATGTGACTTTGAAAATTAGGTAATGTAAAACCTGTATTATAACCCCCATGCAATTGAACAATTGAACCCCCTGTAATAGACCCCCCTCTGAAGGGGGTTGAAAAATATAACCCCCTTGCGTTAGAACCCCCGGGGGTTCTAGCCAAAGATTGAACTTTTATATATGGAAAAGAAAAAATGGAATCGTCGCTAAGGTGATCTCTTTCATCTTGCTCCAAATTAATTCCTTGAGGGGTTGAAAAGTATAACCCCCGGGGGTTATAATACAGGTTTTACTGTACTTTCCTGCTTATGGGAGGGATTAATTTTTATAAATATTTTTCAACCTTCTGATTGGCCATCATTCCAAACAGGTCCCAGTGTTTTGTGGTGCTGATCAACTCTTTGAAGCTGTTCATTGCGTATATCTTGTCCCAAATTTCAGCGGGAAAATCGATGACTGCGTTAAAGTTGCGACTGAATTTGTCCTCGACGCGCAATAAATGTGCCAAAAGTTCCGCGTTTTCACTTATTTGCTGACGCATTTGGTGGATCCGCTTGGAGGGGACCACTAGAAATTGAAAAATAAAAATATTAATAAAAATATTTATAAATAAAAACGCAAAAAACAAAAAAATTAAGTTCAAGCCAATTTTGTTTTTTACATATTTTTATTACATTTTTCAATCATTCCAATTTCATAGCACTTTGCCAGACGACAAGAACGGCATGCACTTCGAATTGAGTCTAAAAAGAAGTTTAAAAAAGTTATACGTATAAATTTATACTATTTTTACGTTATTTTCATAAATGGCTTGTTATTTTTGAATAAATCACATTCAAATTTAAAATTTTTTTAGATAAGAAACCCATCCTATTTCCAGCTCACTTCTGAACATCACACATTTGTAGGGTCTTTCGCATGCGTACTTCTTGCCCGTACACACAGAGCGTCGGAAAAACGCAGCGCAGGAAACACACGTGTTCATGGCGCCGTAGTGGTCGTGCACTATTCTTGGTAACGGACCTGCGCAAACCGCACATCGTAACTTTGGCTTTATGGCCTGCATAGCTGTAAAATTAAAAAAATATATGGCGTAAATTTGAAACCCAAAATGAAAACCATTTTAAGAAAGAACAGATTGTAAGCCCGGTATTTTTTTAATAAATTAAGAAATAATAAATGCATACAACTAGGGGTTTATGGATTTTTCAAGAGAATAATGGATGAAATAATGCTTGAATGTGAATGAAAAATCCATAATAATTGGAGAATATCTACGCAAAAGACAATAAATGTCCTGAATAATGATCAGGAATATGGATTAAATATATGGTGGCCCAAATTAACAATGTGCTATTTATACTATTAGCAAATAATACACGCTAAAATCGTGTTTTATATGGTTTTGATTTTGAAGCATTTGAATGGAGAAAGAATAAAATGGTCTTGATCATTGTAAATGTTCATTTCTTCAAATTAATTAGTGAAATTTTTGCCCTAATATGGCATTGATCAAGGCATTACCGGATAGAAATGGGCTAATTGTTCGTAATTTTGAGTAGAAAATGCATCGATTTGTAATTTGTATATTAATAGAATTTGGTCAAATGAGAAATTGGCTCATTTTTGTGATTGGTTGTACCAAAAATTAATTTTATTTTTGTTCGTAATCTTGAGTACAGAATGTACCAGAAGACTCCCTGGTAAACGTTTATTTAAACTTTAATAGAATGATAAAAAACATATAGAGCCAATGAAAATAGACAAAAATGATAATAACTTTAAGAATTGTCATCGTGTTATCTGTATTGGTGTCACTATATCAACAGCATTTGTGCTTTTGAAGCATTCGCTCGCGAAAAGCTTTGGAATATTCCTTGCTAATAAAGGAATTTGATCAAGAGATTACAAATATAGCGTGTATTCCACCTGCAGATGAGAAGTACCGGTGTAATACTTCCATTGAAAACGACGACTATTGCATAAATTATCGGCATGGCCACATATTCAACCGTGAAAATGTCCCAATTCAAGAGAGGCAAAATAAGGTGGAAGAGCATGTTTAACTGATAGAATAGGGCATAAATTTAATAAATAAGTAGAAATAATTCGGTGCTGGGTCGTAAAAAAGGGGCCAATTTGGCCGAAAACATTTTTTCTAAGCTTGCCAGGCCTAAATATAAAAAGCCAATGATCAAAACTTTAAGCTTTATCTCTTGTTTTTTTGTCAAAAGTTTGAAATTTTCGTGATAAACTTATTTTCGATTTTTTTTGAAAAAATCGAACTTTTGGCCGAATTTCGAAAAAATACCAAGGGATAGAGCGTAAGATTTTCACATTGGCTTTTTATGCCTAGCAAGCTTAGAAAAAATTTCGGCCAGATTGGCCACTTTTTTAAAGAGCCAGCACCAAAAATTTAACGGACCAGCATATAAACAATTCCCATTGCCATAATGATGCTCAACGAAAGCATAAGTCTTTTGTTCTTGGATGATACTAAAAATTAATTATGCAACAATAAAAAAATCCGAAGGTACTTTGCGTTGATTTTCTGCAAAAAACAATCGCCCAAATCAGCGAATAACATAAAAACTCCCCCGTGTAAATGAACTGCATTTTCAAAGCCGTGAACTTCTCAATTTCAGGGAGATGTGTAGGATCAACATACACATCACCGGTCTTAATAACAGAACGCCGATTAATGTTTCACAAACAAACAACATAATTAGTTTAAAAAATATTTTTATATTAGACAGGAAAATGACCGAACCGATGGATATCCACCTTATTAATAGAATATGAACTATTAATCTTCCTGTATCCACTATTTTCAAATTACAGCATTTTCCACATTATTCAAATTACAGCATTTTCCACATTAAAGTCTCGGTGCTAGGACGTTAAAAAGGTCGAATAAGGCCAATCCGTCCAAACTTTTTAGACCCGATGTCAAAATTATAAAAAGCCATTGTGCCGAATTTTATGCTCTATCTTCTGAGTTTTTCGAAATTCGGCAAAAAAAATCGAAATATCCCCTAAAAAACCCTTTTTCAGTATTTCGGGAAAATTTTGCACTTAAAAGGGTTAATACTGGCCTTTCCTTTTTCTAACGCCCTTAAAGGACTTTTTTTAACACCGAAAGTCGTCATCCATTTTTTAACATCATAGGTATATGTAATTTGGCTTAAGCGTAAAACTTTATTCAACAAACTTGTCCCAGTGTAAACTAGCACTATAACATTGAAGGTATCCGTTAATGGCTGTTACCAGCAAATTGATGGAGATAAGAAGCGAATAGTTTATATTTCAAGTGCAATTTATACCTATAAAATTGTTATAATTAGATATATAAAATTCTCTCGAATAGTACAAGATTTGTGTAGCCTTTATTGCTTTTTTCAATCTATAATTCCGACAATTCTCATTAAACTAATTATAAAAAAGCCTGCATTTCGTATAATTCATTTTATAGAAATGTATTAATTAAATCATTAGGTGTATAATCAGATATTTGCTTATATCAGGAAAAACATGTTTAATGCTGAATTTGAAAGCCAGGATTTTTAGATAAAAATCAAAAATGTTGAAGGACAAAAATTCCGGATGGCTTCCTGTCTGTACTCACTAACAAGTAATAACTATGAAAACGCCGATGGCTATGCCTTAAATATTGGGGTGGGGAATAAGTTCTGTCATAGTAGAAGGAAATTTAAAATTTTATTTTTTCAATCAACAATCCTATTTGAATTTGGTGTTAAATGAAAGCTTGAGGTCTCCTGATTCTAATAAAATTTTCAAAAAATTTTAATTTTAATTTTTCATGCCAAAAAATTGTATATAACCTCCGAACCCATATCTCAAATTGTCTAAATTTGTCTATAAAAAGTCGATTTATTTTCCAATAAAAATAAATATTTAAATAATTTAACTCACTCAGCTCGCCGAGCTCTATCAAATTGTTTATAAAGAAATCATTAAAAATGTGAAATAATTTAGAAATTTTAATTTTTCCAAAAAAATCACTTTTGTATAGATGGTCGAAAAAATGAATTTCGCGCAAAATGAATTTTATCGATTACTTTATTTACTATTCTATAGAGCTCGGTCAACTGTGTAAAAATTGGTATTATATTTCTTTCTTTTATTGTAAAAAATACGATTTTCAGGTCAAAAACTGAAATTTGACCATTGTATTGAACACTTCGAAACACCTTTAAAATGATGATGGTTCAATTTTTTCGAGTTAGATTCTAATTCTCCATATTTGGTTGACTATACCTATTGTTGTGGATATGATCGACATATGATAATAATCTTGTGTGATAATAATTTCATAGTGATCATTCCTATTAGGTGCATACATAATTATTGTATTTCCTTAGCATTTCCCCCACATCATCAAACTATATAAGTCTCGTAAATTCCAGCATTTGTCACTTCCATTTCCATTCTAGCTTCCTTTCCTCCTCCATATTATTCCCATATTCCATTGTCCTATATCGTCTTCAATAAATTCTTCGCAAGGACACAACAAATTGGCGCAGTCAGCAACCAATCAATGATGGCACCTAACAAGGATCAGACAATCAAGGAGCAGCAAGCATCAATCGATCGTCTCACGCAAATGTTGGAGCGACTTCTGGCCAGTCAGCAGCAGCAACCTCAAGTACCGCAAGAGGTGAATCAAAGTGCTCAACAGGCGACAATCGCGTCATCATTGGACAATCGCATTGGCAAATTCATCTATGATGCTGAGAACGGATGCANAGCTGTGCAGCAGTTGAAAGATCTATTCGACGACACCCGCTCAATGTTTGTTCGCCAGTACGAATGCTACACATTGAAGCAACGTGCAAATCAGGACGTCATGGCGTTGTTCAATCAAGTCAATGCCTCGTGCGAAAACGCCGACTTCTCTCAATGCTGCAAAGAAAAGCAAAAGTGCCTGATTCTAGTCGCCGCTTTACGTGATGAGCACAGCGATCTTCGTCAGAAATGTCTGCAATTACTTGAGGAAGCGCGGAAGAAGAATGAAGACATCACATTGAAGAAGCTTCGTGAAGAATGCCGAACATTCCTATCGGTTCGTGCAAACGCTACTCTGCTAGCCCAATCAAAATCGAAGTCAATTGATGCCGTTTCACTTCATCCGCAGCAATGGAAGGAAAAGAAGAAGAAAAACTTCAAACGTCAAGACCCAGCAAATTCGAGCAAACAACAGCAGCAGAATCAGTGCTATGCTTGTGGCAAAATGGGTCATCGACGAGAAGCCTGCAGATACCGCGACTCTACGTGTCATCATTGTCAGAAGAAGGGGCATATCAAGCCTGCCTGCAGAAGCAAATTGTCAGAAGATTCGACAAAGAAGGAAGTTCACACCGTGATCGTCAGTGCAAACTTCATGAAATCGGAAGACATCTGTCACATCGATTGGACGGAACAAGTGAAGCTCAACCAAATCGGATGTCAGATGAAGGTCGATACCGGAGCGCAAATCACCCTGCTCACTGAGAAGACATGGGAGAAGCTCGGAAGACCGAATTTGTCGCCTGCAGAAATCGAAGTCAAAAATTGCAGTGGACAAACTTTTCCGATTGAAGGGAAGATCCAGTGTCAAGTCCAGTTCGAGGATCAACCAGTGAAGTCCCTCAACGCCTTCGTCAGCAGTGGGGTCACACACGACTTACTGGGAGCCACTTGGATTCAAGCCCTCAAGATCAAGAATATGCCATATTGGGCTGAAGCAACTTCAACAAACTCTGCAACGACGTCGGATCATCACAAGAAGAACCTTCAAGATGTTCTACAAAAGAAGTTTCCGGAGGTGTTCAACTCGGAACTCGGTCTCTGTACCAAAACGAAGGCTCATCTTCATCTCAAATCAGATGTTCAACCAGTATTCTGCAAAGCAAGGCCCGTACCCCATGGTGCAATCGACGCTGTAGACAAAGAGATCGACCGACTACTCTCAATTGGTGCAATAAAGAAGGTCGACTACAGTCATTGGGCCGCTCCGATTGTGGTGATACAAAAGAAGAATGGCAAGACTCGTGTGTGCATCGACTTCAGCACTGGACTCAATGAGCGGATCGAGCTCAATCGTCACCCGCTGCCACGTCCTGAAGACATCTACGCGTCAGTCAATGGGGCCGCTTTCTTTTCGCAATTGGATTTACGAGATGCCTACTTGCAAGTGGAACTCGACGACGAATCAAAGAAGCTTTGTGGGATCAATACGCATCGAGGATTGTTCCAATATCAACG
>LDKF01000090.1:76211-88637 GCA_001026735.1 Rotylenchulus reniformis | reverse complement strand
GCGCAGTCAGCAACCAATCAATGATGGCACCTAACAAGGATCAGACAATCAAGGAGCAGCAAGCATCAATCGATCGTCTCACGCAAATGTTGGAGCGACTTCTGGCCAGTCAGCAGCAGCAACCTCAAGTACCGCAAGAGGTGAATCAAAGTGCTCAACAGGCGACAATCGCGTCATCATTGGACAATCGCATTGGCAAATTCATCTATGATGCTGAGAACGGATGCACATTCAACGCCTGGTACAAACGCTATGGCAAATTTTTCGAGGATGACGGCAAAGATCTGGACGCGGCAACGAAGGTTCGCCTACTCGTCAGCAAACTCAATGACGACGATTACTCCAACTTTGCCGACAGCATTCAGCCAAAACAACCTGATGATCTCTCATTCGAAGAAGCTGTGCAGCAGTTGAAAGATCTATTCGACGACACCCGCTCAATGTTTGTTCGCCAGTACGAATGCTACACATTGAAGCAACGTGCAAATCAGGACGTCATGGCGTTGTTCAATCAAGTCAATGCCTCGTGCGAAAACGCCGACTTCTCTCAATGCTGCAAAGAAAAGCAAAAGTGCCTGATTCTAGTCGCCGCTTTACGTGATGAGCACAGCGATCTTCGTCAGAAATGTCTGCAATTACTTGAGGAAGCGCGGAAGAAGAATGAAGACATCACATTGAAGAAGCTTCGTGAAGAATGCCGAACATTCCTATCGGTTCGTGCAAACGCTACTCTGCTAGCCCAATCAAAATCGAAGTCAATTGATGCCGTTTCACTTCATCCGCAGCAATGGAAGGAAAAGAAGAAGAAAAACTTCAAACGTCAAGACCCAGCAAATTCGAGCAAACAACAGCAGCAGAATCAGTGCTATGCTTGTGGCAAAATGGGTCATCGACGAGAAGCCTGCAGATACCGCGACTCTACGTGTCATCATTGTCAGAAGAAGGGGCATATCAAGCCTGCCTGCAGAAGCAAATTGTCAGAAGATTCGACAAAGAAGGAAGTTCACACCGTGATCGTCAGTGCAAACTTCATGAAATCGGAAGACATCTGTCACATCGATTGGACGGAACAAGTGAAGCTCAACCAAATCGGATGTCAGATGAAGGTCGATACCGGAGCGCAAATCACCCTGCTCACTGAGAAGACATGGGAGAAGCTCGGAAGACCGAATTTGTCGCCTGCAGAAATCGAAGTCAAAAATTGCAGTGGACAAACTTTTCCGATTGAAGGGAAGATCCAGTGTCAAGTCCAGTTCGAGGATCAACCAGTGAAGTCCCTCAACGCCTTCGTCAGCAGTGGGGTCACACACGACTTACTGGGAGCCACTTGGATTCAAGCCCTCAAGATCAAGAATATGCCATATTGGGCTGAAGCAACTTCAACAAACTCTGCAACGACGTCGGATCATCACAAGAAGAACCTTCAAGATGTTCTACAAAAGAAGTTTCCGGAGGTGTTCAACTCGGAACTCGGTCTCTGTACCAAAACGAAGGCTCATCTTCATCTCAAATCAGATGTTCAACCAGTATTCTGCAAAGCAAGGCCCGTACCCCATGGTGCAATCGACGCTGTAGACAAAGAGATCGACCGACTACTCTCAATTGGTGCAATAAAGAAGGTCGACTACAGTCATTGGGCCGCTCCGATTGTGGTGATACAAAAGAAGAATGGCAAGACTCGTGTGTGCATCGACTTCAGCACTGGACTCAATGAGCGGATCGAGCTCAATCGTCACCCGCTGCCACGTCCTGAAGACATCTACGCGTCAGTCAATGGGGCCGCTTTCTTTTCGCAATTGGATTTACGAGATGCCTACTTGCAAGTGGAACTCGACGACGAATCAAAGAAGCTTTGTGGGATCAATACGCATCGAGGATTGTTCCAATATCAACGCCTACCGTTTGGTGTCAAATCTGCTCCCGCCATTTTCCAAGAGCTTATGGACAAAATGACGTCAGGGATCAAAGGAGCTTTCACGTATCTGGATGACTTGATCATTGCATCCCAAACGAAGGAAGAGCATGAAGCAACCCTGTGTCAAGTTTTCAAACGCTTGCAGGACTACGGACTTCGAATCCAGATGGAAAAATGCAGCTTTCTACAACGTGAGATCAAGTTCCTTGGCCACATTGTTTCATCAGAAGGAATTCGTCCTGATCCGTCGCGATCTGAAGCCATCAAACAGATGCCGCCGCCGCACGACGTATCAACTCTACGATCATTTCTCGGTGCGCTCAACTATTATGGACGGTTCATCAAGCAACTCAAAGATCTTCGAGGACCTTTGGATGAATTACTGAAGAAGGATGTCAAATGGCAATGGGCACAGAAGCACCAAGAAATTTTCGACAAAGCGAAGGAAGTCATGGTCTCCGACTTGCTGTTGACTCACTACGACCCGGAGAAGCCAATCATCGTCGCTGCTGACGCGTCCAAGGATGGAATTGGTGCGGTCCTGAGTCACGTTTTTCCAGACAAGACAGAAAAAGCAGTGGAACATGCTTCAATATCCTTCACGCCGGCACAGAAGAATTACAGCCAAATTGAAAAAGAAGCGCTGGCACTCGTCTTCGCTGTAAAGAAATTTCATCGGATGCTGTATGGTCGCCGTTTCATTCTACAAACCGACCACAAACCACTTTTGGCCATTTTTGGATCAAAGAAGGGAATTCCGGTGTATGCCGCAAGCCGACTACAACGATGGGCGCTGATTCTGCTCAACTACAACTTCGACATTCAGTACATCAATACGAATTCATTTGGGAAAGCAGATGCACTGTCTCGTCTCATCGCGGATTACCCAAGGCCAAGTGAAGAAGCAGTCATCGCCAGCATCAGTATGAAAGCAGAAGTCCATGTCGGCGCCATCTTCAACGAAACTATCGATTCTTTGCCCATCACTTCAGAAGAAATCGCCGAAGAATCGCTCAAGGACGATGTTCTTCAGAAGGTGATTTCCACAATGAAGAATGGATGGCCGCAAAAACGTCTGGATGAGGATATCAAACCTTACTTCTCGAATCGGATGTCCATCACGGAAGTCAAAGGATGCCTTGTCTATGGAGAGCGAACCATCATTCCAACATCATTACGGAAGAAGATGCTGAAGATTCTACATATAGCACATCCTGGCATCGTAAGGATGAAAGCCATTGCTCAACGACATGTCTACTGGCCTGGTCTCAACGCAGACATTGAAAACTTGGTTCGAACGTGCGAAGAATGTCAACTCGCCGCAAAGATGCCTACCAAAGTGCCGTTACAACCGTGGCCTGCGGCATCAGAGGTCTATGAACGGATTCACATGGACTTCGCCGGACCTTGTGCAGACGGCCACACATACCTGATCATCGTAGATGCATGTTCAAAATGGCCAAATGTCGTTCGGATGTCAAGAACAACGGCTACGGAGCTGCTCAGCACTGTTCGCGCAATCTTCAATCAGTTCGGAATGCCAAAGGAAATCGTCTCAGACAATGGACCCCAATTCCGTTCTACCGAATTCGCTGGACTTTGCAAGCAATATGGGATCAAACACTCCTTTGCGCCGCCATATCATCCTCAATCAAATGGTCAAGCTGAACGCTTCGTCGACACCTTCAAACGGATGATGAAGAAATGCGCCCGCAAAAGAGGAAATTGGCTGGATGAAACACTTCTTGCCTACAGAACGACTCCGAATGCTGCATTGAATGGCCGTTCTCCAGATGAGCTGTTTTTCGGGCGTCGACTGCGCACTTTAGCATCGCTGGTGCACCCGGAAGTCAAGAAACCATCAATTGGTGATTCTGTCCGAAGCTCATATCGCAGCAAAATGGCAGCACAGTTCAATAAGAAGCATGGCACAAAACCATCAACATTTGCTTCTGGAGAAGCTGTATTTCTGCTCAATTACACTCGTGGAAAAGCCATGTGGATTCCTGGAACAATCATTGAACGGCTCAATGGATCGACGCGCTATCGTGTGGAAGTGCCTCAACTCGGCAGAGGTGTTCATCGACATGCCAATCAACTTAGAAAACGCAAGTCGCCAACCGCCGGATGTACAGATGGGCCCCAGCTCCGCTCGACAACAGGCTCGGATTCAGGACATTCGGATGGAACCCCAAGGAATGGATCGTCTACAGCTCGCTCGAAGGGATCACACATGGACAACAAGAAATCTTAAAGAGGGAGATGTTGTGGATATGATCGACATATGATAATAATCTTGTGTGATAATAATTTCATAGTGATCATTCCTATTAGGTGCATACATAATTATTGTATTTCCTTAGCATTTCCCCCACATCATCAAACTATATAAGTCTCGTAAATTCCAGCATTTGTCACTTCCATTTCCATTCTAGCTTCCTTTCCTCCTCCATATTATTCCCATATTCCATTGTCCTATATCGTCTTCAATAAATTCTTCGCAAGGACACAACACCTATCATCTTTTTTCTTTTTTCTCGACATTTTTCAATAAAATTTATAATCATTTAAAATTTCTGCACATTGAGTCAATTGTTTACAGACAATTTTTCGGCATGAAAAATTAAAGTTAAAATTTTTTGAAAATTTTATTAGAATCAGGAGACCTCAAGCTTTCATTTAACACCAAATTCAAATAGGGTTGTTGATTGATAAAATAAAATTTTAAAAATTTCCTTCTACTATGACAGAACTTATTCCCCACCCCAATAATTGTATTAAATTTTTACCAAACAGGAAATAAAACGCCGACCAGTCGATCAATTCCTATACACAACTGTAAATTCATGCCAAAACTCATGCAGATCAATGGGACAAAAAGTAAAAAGTAGCAAGTTTTTAAAGTGATGAAATTGATGCCAAATAAAAACACAAAGAATTTGATGGACCAACCAGCAAGAAGAAATGATAAGAAAAATGCATACAGAGCAATCAGAATGTTGCAGGGTCGGTGCAGGGATCTGAAATCACAGGAAAATACAGATGGTTGATTGCATGAGTTGATAGAAAATAAGGCCAATTTGGCTGTTAAAAAAATCCATTGCGACAAGCCAAAAAAAATTTTTCTTTTATTAAAAAAACAGAATAAAAATTTAAAAAGCAGATATACTTATGCAGAAAATTATTTTTTGAATTCGTTTAAAATTTCGGAAAATTTCATTAAAAACTTGACAAATTTATGGAATTTTTCAAGAGGTTAAAGAAATTTTAAAAACTAAAAAACCAAAAGTCCGAGAATAAAATTCTGAATATTGTTGCCTTTTGTCTTGCAAACTTTCAAAAAATTTAAAGTCATGGTTTAACTTTTATAAGGCCCCTTTTTAACGCCCAAAGCCCCTTTAACGAATCAGTTATCAAATAATATTAACTGCATATAAGCAGCTATCCATTTTTGGTTTTGAGGGACAAACGCGCATTATGAGGCTTTTAAGAACGATACATCACCAGCAGGTTTAACAAATTATCACCGACAGGATTAATAATTGTGTTTAATTCAAAAAAAAGTATAATTACTTTGTTTTAGCCGTGACATAGACCAGACACAAGTTCAGGCCAATTCCAACGCAAGAAATTAGGGTGATCACGCCATTTATCCCAATTTCAATCGGGATCAGTCCAGCATCTTTGTATAATTCATAGAACTAAATTTTTAAACTTAACACAAATATAGTTTTGATTATTTACCGGGTCCATTTTAAATAACAATATTAAAGGGGTGGGTTTGTTCTTCCAGATTCTCCTAAATATCCAAAATTATTAATTAGCTCATCGTTAGAGGTCTTTTTGGTGCTAGGAAGTTAAAAAAATAGTGCCAAATACAATTTTTTGGCCGAAAACTTTGTAAAACGTGTTAGACAAAAGTATGAAAAGCATAGTTATGCAGAATTTAATTATCTATCTTCTAGTATTTTTAATTTTTCGAAATTCGAATAAAAAGTTTCGAAATATCCCCTATAAACCCTATTTTTCGGTATTTCGGGAAAATATCGAACTTTTTGTTCGAATTTCGAAAAATTAAAAATACCAGAAGATAGATAATTAAATTCTGCACAATGTTGCTTTTATACTTTCGAGCTAACACAAAAAATTGCATTTGACACTTTTTTAACGCCCCATTTGGCATTATTTTTTAAAGCCCTATCATCGTTTTTTTGTTTATTATTTGTTTATTATTATTGACATTGAATATTATTCCGGGTGAGTTGGATATTTTCTATCCTTTAACAGTTTTCACTTAAGGTTACATAGAGTTGGATAACGTCTAAAAAATTTTCAGGGATAGCTTTATTTCTTTTTTATAGCGGATTTTTGACAAGAGAGATCAACTAAGAATTAACATTTGATTATATAAATAAAACTAATCTAAAAATTTAAAAAAGATAGTTGTATAGTAAGATAAGGCGGATTGATGTAATTATTCTTGTAAGCTAAACCGAAAAAATAAATGAATAAAATTTGCATATATCCAAAAATTAATCATTTTAAATTTAAATTAATAAAAATATATATATTTTAGAAATCAGATCGAATACATTGATAAAATAGACTGAAAGTTCAAATATAATAAGTAAGGTAGTCTTACAAGAAGCCTAGTCATCATTCTCCAAAGAATAAATGTCGATGTAATACCAATGGACAAACATTTTTGAATGACATGGTAGTAATTAACTAAAAAAGCATGCTTATGTGGTGTGTTACATAGCCATTTTGCATAATTGTCATGCTCTAGAAATGTTATTATCATGGAGGAAAGAAAAAAAATTTGCAGCTCTTCTATTTTTTGGATAAAATAATAAATTTATATTTTTTCCTACGAAATTTGGTCAACCTCCTGAAGAAAATTTCATTGTATTTACGGAGGGAAGGGGGGCGGCTTTGATAGGGACTTTTTGAAATATTGACTCCATTTCTTAAAAAATTCAGTCGTCGAATTCTCTGGAAATAGATCTTTTTTGCTCCTTCCGTTAAGATTAATACATACTCCTCCTTGTGAAATTTGATCGGTCCATTACCAACCTCGGTCCTAATTTAATTTTAATAATTTTTCAACGTCAAAAGTTTAAAAAGAAAATTAATAGCGATTTAATCTGATAGGGAAATCAATCGGGTCTTTTCATGATTCTTGAAATTGTAGAAAATCCCAAATAAATCTGCACACTTCTGCTCAAAATACACAATTATTTATCGCACACAAAATTATGAAATATGCAGAAGTGAATAAGAACCGAATAAAAGTCCAAAACAATTTTACGAGGGGGATAAACAGTCAACATTTCAGAAAAGGGACGGCATTATGCCAAACAACAATTTAGAAGGGAAAAATAACAGATAAAAAAGGGGTCAACAGATCATTTCTTAACAATTATCCAACATCCCCACCGCCTGAACGAAGGCGTCCCCTGCCTTCCGAGGTCAAAACCGGGTCAAAACTGGAACTAATTTGGGTGAAACCTTCTGTACCGAAAGGGAGTGGTTCGATCGGACCTAGCGATGGCGACGGGGTGCCCACGGCTGACGATGCTCGCGCTCCGGAGATCTGCGCCCGTATGGATGGACCCGCCTACTGGAACTCACAGAACGATCGCGAGGAGGCCCACCAAATCGATCCGACACAAAGGAACTTCTCGACGTCCCGCCCGGAGTGCCCACTTGTCCCGCAATTCCCAACGCCTCGTCTCCGAACCCGCGCACCTGGGAAATAACATTTTCAGATTTTGAAGATCCCGGGACCGAAACTTGGGTAAAGATCCACGCCCGCATGGCCCTGATCCCTGGCCCCTTCAACTTCCCATCTTCCTCCACATTGGACGTGTTCGGCCCATCTCCGTAGCGAAAAATCTCCAGAATGCTGCGGCCGCCTGGTGTGGTGCTCACGGGGAAGAATGGTGCCTGATTGATGACAGGAAGCATTTTGATGACGAGTTCCTCGTAGATTTTGTCCTTGATTGATGTGTAGGGCGGAAGACACCAGTACCATTGAATGTGCGAAAACCGCCTGCAGAGATCTCCCACGAGTTGAAGCTGTTCAGCGATGGCGGTTGACGTCTCTCCCATGATGATCGAGTCTCTGCCCACCAAAATCATCCCCACCTGGACCTTGCTCGAGAACACCGCCGGTTTCAGGGCTCTGATCACCTCAGCAACTGAAAATAACCGCTCTTTTCCCATCCTTTCTCTTCCACCTTCCTTCACTTTTCCTCTTTGCTCTCCTTTTCGGCCCCCTCCCATTTCACCTGCAACCGTCTTCCCATCGCTGTTTGCTCCAATGCAGCGGGTCTGTTCCAATGTCGTCGCCAACTGCCATCCGATGCTGTCTCCGACGATCACTCTCGGCTCACTCACCAGCCACGACGCCCTATGCACAATTCTCGCTAGGACACGCTCCAAAGTCCATCCGCTTGCTGCGAACACCTTTACCCATCCGATCTTCTCTTCGTCTGGCAATGAGTCCAGTCCCTTCGGCGCGCCAATGCCCACTGGTCCAAATCCCGATTTCGTCAACGCCGTGCGACACTCATCGCAGCTTTCGGCCCATCGGCTCAATGCTTCCGCCTGATCGTCTTCCGACGGGAATAATCCCGTGGCGACAAAGTCTCCCCGCTTTCCGGTGTACAGGCACAGCTCCAGCCCCGGCAGACCGCTGACAATCGTTTGCACAAAGCTCCGGGATGCCGCCATGCTGCCAACCGTTCCTGCTTTTAAAAGGAAAACCGCCAGAAGCCCCTGTAATGGTGTCTGCACACGAATTCCGCCGAGTTGAGGATCAGAGCAGGCCAGCACCGGGTCCAAATCGCTCAGTTTGAGTTCCGTACAGAGTTCATGGCCGGGTCCGCCGTCGCAAACTGAGCTCCAGCTGATGCCACCTGGTCCCGCCTGTATCTGCTTGTCCACTTCCATGGCTTCTGAAAATGAGCTGGATTGATCTTGCCAACTTTGCACCATCTTTTCTCCGTTTTCCGCCTTTTCTTCTCTCTTAACACCCATCCTTCCCCCACCAACACTTTCAATTGTCCTCAATTGATTGACCCTGATCGCATTCCTTTCTGGACTTCCCCCATTTCTGTCCCCACCGCCTAATTCGCACTGCATAGCCGCGCATAAAATCATCGCTTTTAGCACATTCTTAAAAGGATTCCGCCCCTTGGGAAGTGTCGCAATGTTCGGAACTGAGTCTGGGACCTTAATTAGCCGCTCAATTGGGACCGAAATCCGCTCCGCCTGCAAATTATCCACGGGAACAACCGCCGCTGATGACTCGCCTAATTCAACGATCGTATAGGGGCCGTAGTGCGACCATAACAACTTTTTGTGCGCCGCCCGCCTGTGTAGCCCTGGGAACGCCACCATAACCCTTTCCCCTTGCTTGAATTTTCCTGCCGTAACTTTAGGACGCGAAGGGTTCGTAGGAAGTGGAGTCTCGCCATCCGGGAATCTCGCGGTTCGACCAAACATGAGTGCAAACGGCGAAAAATTAGTGACATTGGTAGGGGTGATATTATAGGCGAAGACAACGTAGCTGAGCCTCTCGTCCCAGGTCCAATTGCTCGCCGTCGTCTTTTTAAGCATTCCGATCAGGACTCTATTAATTCTCTCGACTAGCCCGTTAGCCTGAGGGTCGTAACCAGCAGTGAAAGACCGTTCTACACCCAAAATTTTTGATTTCTGCCATAGTCGCGTTAAGGAATTCTTTCCCTCGATCCGAATGAATTTTCTGGGGGGCGCCTAGCTTTAGGACGAAGTTTTCGACGAAAATTTTGGCGACTGAATCAGCACTTTTATCCGGAATTGGCTCAGCAACAACATATTTCGTGAAATGGTCCACCATTACGCAGATATACTTATTTCCCGCCTGGCTGGGTCCCACGTCCAAAATATCGATGCACACCAATTCCAAAGGTTCCGACGACTGAACTACGCGTAAGGGAGGTTCATTCCGTCCATCAGGTTCCAGCAAATACAAAAGTCCGTCTAGCAGCGTATAACGGTGAAAAGTCTCCAGAACGCGCTGTTTATCCCGGGGATCCAATGGCAAGACTCTTCTCTCCAAAAACTCATATAATTCGCTCATTTCGCTTTCTTTCGTTTCCGCCACCCATTCTCCTTTGTCACCTGCCCATTCTAGTTCCCCATTTTTGCTCCGCTTCCGCCTGAACCGCGCCTATAAAAGCAATATCATCCTCATCTTCCGGCGGCTGNTGGTCCAAATCCCGATTTCGTCAACGCCGTGCGACACTCATCGCAGCTTTCGGCCCATCGGCTCAATGCTTCCGCCTGATCGTCTTCCGACGGGAATAATCCCGTGGCGACAAAGTCTCCCCGCTTTCCGGTGTACAGGCACAGCTCCAGCCCCGGCAGTCCACTGACAATCGTCTGCACGAAACTTCTGGCCGCCGCCATGCTCCCAACCGTTCCTGCCTTTAAAAGAAAAACCGCAAGAAGCCCCTGCAATGGCGTTTGAACGCGCATTCCGCCGAGTTGAGGGTCAGAGCAGGCCAGCACCGGGTCCAAGTCGCACAGTTTGAGTTCCGTGCACAACTCATGGCCGGGCCCGCCGTCGCACACTGAAGTCCAACTGATGCCGCCTGGTCCCGCCTGTACTTGCTTGTCCACCTCCATTGCCTCTGAAAAAGATCTGCATTGATTTTGTCGACTTTGCACCATATTTCCGCCATTTTCCGCCTCTTCTTCGCTCTCAACACCCATCCTTCCCCCACCAACACTTTCAATTGTCCTCAATTGATTTACTCTGATCACATCCCTTTCTGGATTTCCCCCTTTTCTGTCCCCACCACCTAATTCGTAGTGCATCGCCGCGCATAAGATCATTGCTCCCAGCACATTCTTAAAAGGATTTCGCTCCTTGGGAAGTGTTTGAAATGTTCGGGACCAAATCTGGTACTTTAATTAGCCGTTCAATTGGGACAGAAATTCGCTCCGCCTGCAAATTGTCTACGGGAACAACCGCCGCTGACGACTCGCCCAATTCAACGATCCTATAAGGGCCGAAGTGCGACCATAACAATTTTTTGTGCGCCGCGCGCCTGTGTAGCCCTGGGAACGCCACCATAACCCTTTCCCCTTGCTTGAATTTTCCTGCCGTAACTTTAGGACGCGAATCATACCAACCCTTCATTTTGGTCCTAGCCACCTCCGCATTTTGTCTCGCCGCATCCAACATATTCAGAAAATTTTCGCGAAAAAGTTGAATATAACCGTCGCAATCTATTGTGTACAGGGGGTTCGTCGGAAGTGGAGTCTCGCCATCCGGGAATCTCGCGGTTCGACCGAAAATGAGTGCAAAGGGCGAAAAATTGGTGGCGCTCGAAGGGGTGATATTATAGGCAAAAACTACATAGTTGAGTCTCGTCCCAGGTCCAATTGCTGGCAGTCGTCTTTTCCAGCATTCCGATCAGCACTCTGTTGATCCTCTCGACTAACCCGTTAGCCTGGGGGTCGTAACCAGCGGTAAAAGACCTTTCTACACCCAAAATTTTGGAAATTTCTGCCATAGTCGCGTTAAGGAATTCCTTCCCTCGATCCGAATGAATTTTCTGGGGCGCGCCTAGCTTTAGGACGAAGTTTTCGATGAAAACTTTTGCAACTGAATCAGCACTTTTATCCGGAATTGGCTCCGCAACAACATATTTCGTGAAATGGTCGACCATGACGCAAATATATTTATTTCCCGCCTGGCTGGGTCCCACATCCAAAATATCGATGCACACCAATTCCAATGGTTCCGACGATTTAACTACGCGCAGTGGGGGTTCATTCGCTCGCGCATCCCGCGTATGGGCGCAAATTCTGCATGACAAATGGGCCTTAATGCAGTCCCCCAACATATTTGGCCAAAAGAATTCCTGCAGCTGGCGATATAGCTTCTTTCCGCTCAGATGTCCCGCGCATTTCCCCTCGTGCCGTCTCTCTTTATTCAAAAAAAAAAGTGCCGACTTGTTCACTCCAAACTTCCTCAAGTCCACGTTCCCGAGCTCCAACTTTCCCAACACGGCAATCCGACTTTGGCACCGACTTTAGTAGAGGCGACCCCAAAAAGTTGTCCGCATCCCCCACCTTGTCCACCTGCTGAACTCTTCTAACCGTAGCACCTTCCTCCAGAACAACCGCCTGCGACGATAAATTTGTTACTGGAGCGACAATTTTCCCTTTAGATCCGATCCCGATCGCAGGTTCAACCATACAGTTTGCACCAACATCAGACGACGCCATAACTTCTTTGCCTTCGAACTCCTCCTGGATACTCAATTCCAAAACTTTCGTCGACCTGGGCTGTAGAACCGTCCGATAGATCACAGTCAGGTGGTTCTTCTGCTCGAGAGTGGAAGTTTCAAACTCAATCATCTCCTTGTTCGGCACATCGTACATTATGAAACCCAATCGTCCTAACGCATTTGTACCTATCAGCAAATCGAATCCTACTGGTGCCCGAGTAA
>LDKF01000090.1:56818-76111 GCA_001026735.1 Rotylenchulus reniformis | reverse complement strand
CTTCTCTCCAAAAACTCATATAATTCGCTCATTTCGCTTTCTTTCGTTTCCGCCACCCATTCTCCTTTGTCACCTGCCCATTCTAGTTCCCCATTTTTGCTCCGCTTCCGCCTGAACCGCGCCTATAAAAGCAATATCATCCTCATCTTCCGGCGGCTGGATCCCGTCTCCTAGAAGCGCTCCAGACCTCGACAGCACATCCGCAATGACATTTCCTTTTCCCGGCTGATATTCTACTTTTAGGATGAAACGCGAATTAAGCTCGAGTAACCAGCGATCAACCCTGGAATTCCCCGTCTCATTCTTGCTTTTGAACATCCAAACAAGTGCTTTATGGTCTGTAATCACCCTAGTTGGCATCATCGCGATAAACTGCGTAAACTTTTTGGCGCCGAAACGAATTGCCAAAGCCTCCAGCTCCGTTGGACCGTACCGGGATTCATATTTACTGCACTGCCGCGACGCAAAATAAATTGGTCTGATCCGCTTGTCTGAGTCCGCCTGACATAAAATAGCCGAAATTCCAACTTTGCTCGCGTCTGTCATTATGATGAAACCACGATTTGGATCTGATCTCGCCGCTTCGAAATCCGGGAAATACAGAACTGCATCACTCAGAACCCTTTGTTTCAATTCCTCGATTGCTTGCTTCTCGACATCCCCGAATTTAAACTCGACTCCATCACGCAACAGACGAAACAATGGTGCTGCTACGGTCCCAAACTGGTAGATGAACTTCCGATAGTATGTTAAAAAGCCCAACAAGGACTGCAATTGTTTCCGCGTCGAAGGCATGGGAAGATCCATCACCGGTTTCAGCTTGTCCGCATCCATTTTTATGCCTTCCCGAGTGAGAATATGACCCAAGAATGGTAGTTCCATCGCACAAAAGTAGCATTTTGTTAGCTTCAATTTTAATCCCGCCTCGCGAATCCGCCTGAAAACCCTCGATAAGTGTTCCATATGCTGCTCGAACGATTCTGACGCGATCAGGATATCGTCAATATAGACGAACACAAACTGGTTGACCATTCCCTCGAACAATCGGGACATAAACCTCTGGAAAGTCGCCACAGCGTTGGACAGACCAAATGGCATAACAGTGAACTCATGCAATCCGAACTCGGTGATGAAAGCTGTTTTCTCCACCGAACTGTCCTCCACCCGAATCTGCCAATAGCCCGACATGAAGTCCAAAGTCGTAAAGTATTTTCGCGATCCCAACATCAAAAGTGTATTGTCGATGTTTGGCAAAGGGAAGCTGTCCTTCCGGGTCACCGAATTCACACCACGATAGTCAACACAGAACCGCAACGAGCCGTCTTTCTTCGGAACAATGACGATGGGTGACGCCCACGGAGAAGATGAAGGACGTACAATTCCTCGTCCAAGGTAATCCTGGATCATCTCGGCAACCTTTTCTCGGTATGCATAAGGCACGGGTCGAACTCTTTGTCTTATCGGTGCTGCCTCGCCTGTGTCGATTGCATGCTGGACCAAATCCGTTTGGGTTAACTCTTCGTCCCGAAGCGCAAAAATGTCCTCAAATTGATCGATCACTGCTCGCAATGTGTCCATTTCGCTCTCAGCCAAAGTGCCGACACGTTCATTCCAAACTTCCTCGAGCTCAAGTTCCCGAACTCCAACTTTTCTCACTTGAGAGTCAAACTTCGGTACCGACTTTAGTAGAGATGACCCCAAGAAGTTATCAGCGTCTTCCACCTTGTCAACTTGTTGAACTCTTCCAACCGTGGTACCTTCTTCGAGAACAACCGCCTGCGACGACAAATTTATGACTGGAGCGACAATTTTCCCTTTAGATCCGATCCCGATAGCAGGTTCAACCATGAAATTTGCACCGGCATCAGACGATACCATAACTTCTTTGCCCTCGAACTCCTCCTGGATACTCAATTCCAAAACTTTCGTCGACCTGGGCTGTAGAACCGTCCGATAGATCACAGTCAGGTGGTTCTTCTGCTCGAGAGTGGAAGTTTCAAACTCAATCATCTCCTTGTTCGGCACATCGTACATCATGAAACCCAATCGTCCTAACGCATTTGTACCTATCAGCAAATCGAATCCTACTGGTGCCCGAGTAATGTGCAAAACGGTGCTGACTGGATCTGAGCATCCACGTCGAACAATCGGAAGGGTTACCGCACCTAAGCAGACCAATGGTTGACCGTTCACATCCGAAATTCGAGCATTCGACTCCGAAAATCCGACCGACTGCAGATCCAAGTTGTAGTCCTTCACCAATTTGTAGAGGAAGTTCGCTCCAATTAGAGAAATCTGGGCTCCGCCGTCCAACATGGCTTCAACTTCCAATCCGCAGACTTTAACACGTGCTGCCATCACTTTGCCAACCGCTTGGGCCCTTTCATGTCTCAATTCCTCACTCCCGACCCTGATGTTCCGAAAAAACTCCTCCATTTCAGGTGAAAAGTCGATCTTTCCCAGCCGCAGATCGTTCTGAATCACGCCATCCTGCTGATAGACCAAGCAATTTTGCTTCAGAAAATTTCTCGACTGGACCGGTCTGCTGGAATTATTCGGGTTGCTTCCATCGTTGCCTGCACTTGAACCCCCCATAGGTGTTCTGTTCGCCCCCGAAGCCACGAAATTTTGGCTCTGATTGTGATTCGACCCGGGATTGTCGCGTGGTCTGTTGGCCCTCGGTTGCGTACAATCACGGGACAAATGACCTGGTTTGTCACAGTTGAAACAACGCCAGTCACTTCGTGGTTGTTGGGTGCGGAAGTTGCTCGATGGACCAGAATTGTTGGCCGCCTGTTGTTGCTGACCCCAAAATCTCTGAGTACCGCCATTGCCACCCCTGCCAGACGATGAACTGGATTCCTGCTGGCTTGCGAATCTCCGCGTTGCGATTTGTGTTGACTCCGCCCTGGCTGCCAAGGAGACAAAATGATCCAAACTCATGCCAGGAGACCGAACAAGCTCTAAGTTCATCGCCAAGTCTGGATTTCCCATGGCCCGAATTAAGAATTTAATTGCATATTCGTCGCACAGATTTCTTGTCAATCCTGGGTAGGCACGGCGCACTAGGTTGGAAACTCGGGTGGCCAACTCGTCGATCCCCTCACCACTCTTTCTCTTAACCCCAACCATCAGCTCGTCGAAAGCATTNCAAAACTTTCGTCGACCTGGGCTGTAGAACCGTCCGATAGATCACAGTCAGGTGGTTCTTCTGCTCGAGAGTGGAAGTTTCAAACTCAATCATCTCCTTGTTCGGCACATCGTACATCATGAAACCCAATCGTCCTAACGCATTTGTACCTATCAGCAAATCGAATCCTACTGGTGCCCGAGTAATGTGCAAAACGGTGCTGACTGGATCTGAGCATCCACGTCGAACAATCGGAAGGGTTACCGCACCTAAGCAGACCAATGGTTGACCGTTCACATCCGAAATTCGAGCATTCGACTCCGAAAATCCGACCGACTGCAGATCCAAGTTGTAGTCCTTCACCAATTTGTAGAGGAAGTTCGCTCCAATTAGAGAAATCTGGGCTCCGCCGTCCAACATGGCTTCAACTTCCAATCCGCAGACTTTAACACGTGCTGCCATCACTTTGCCAACCGCTTGGGCCCTTTCATGTCTCAATTCCTCACTCCCGACCCTGATGTTCCGAAAAAACTCCTCCATTTCAGGTGAAAAGTCGATCTTTCCCAGCCGCAGATCGTTCTGAATCACGCCATCCTGCTGATAGACCAAGCAATTTTGCTTCAGAAAATTTCTCGACTGGACCGGTCTGCTGGAATTATTCGGGTTGCTTCCATCGTTGCCTGCACTTGAACCCCCCATAGGTGTTCTGTTCGCCCCCGAAGCCACGAAATTTTGGCTCTGATTGTGATTCGACCCGGGATTGTCGCGTGGTCTGTTGGCCCTCGGTTGCGTACAATCACGGGACAAATGACCTGGTTTGTCACAGTTGAAACAACGCCAGTCACTTCGTGGTTGTTGGGTGCGGAAGTTGCTCGATGGACCAGAATTGTTGGCCGCCTGTTGTTGCTGACCCCAAAATCTCTGAGTACCGCCATTGCCACCCCTGCCAGACGATGAACTGGATTCCTGCTGGCTTGCGAATCTCCGCGTTGCGATTTGTGTTGACTCCGCCCTGGCTGCCAAGGAGACAAAATGATCCAAACTCATGCCAGGAGACCGAACAAGCTCTAAGTTCATCGCCAAGTCTGGATTTCCCATGGCCCGAATTAAGAATTTAATTGCATATTCGTCGCACAGATTTCTTGTCAATCCTGGGTAGGCACGGCGCACTAGGTTGGAAACTCGGGTGGCCAACTCGTCGATCCCCTCACCACTCTTTCTCTTAACCCCAACCATCAGCTCGTCGAAAGCATTNCCGACTGCAGATCCAAGTTGTAGTCCTTCACCAATTTGTAGAGGAAGTTCGCTCCAATTAGAGAAATCTGGGCTCCGCCGTCCAACATGGCTTCAACTTCCAATCCGCAGACTTTAACACGTGCTGCCATCACTTTGCCAACCGCTTGGGCCCTTTCATGTCTCAATTCCTCACTCCCGACCCTGATGTTCCGAAAAAACTCCTCCATTTCAGGTGAAAAGTCGATCTTTCCCAGCCGCAGATCGTTCTGAATCACGCCATCCTGCTGATAGACCAAGCAATTTTGCTTCAGAAAATTTCTCGACTGGACCGGTCTGCTGGAATTATTCGGGTTGCTTCCATCGTTGCCTGCACTTGAACCCCCCATAGGTGTTCTGTTCGCCCCCGAAGCCACGAAATTTTGGCTCTGATTGTGATTCGACCCGGGATTGTCGCGTGGTCTGTTGGCCCTCGGTTGCGTACAATCACGGGACAAATGACCTGGTTTGTCACAGTTGAAACAACGCCAGTCACTTCGTGGTTGTTGGGTGCGGAAGTTGCTCGATGGACCAGAATTGTTGGCCGCCTGTTGTTGCTGACCCCAAAATCTCTGAGTACCGCCATTGCCACCCCTGCCAGACGATGAACTGGATTCCTGCTGGCTTGCGAATCTCCGCGTTGCGATTTGTGTTGACTCCGCCCTGGCTGCCAAGGAGACAAAATGATCCAAACTCATGCCAGGAGACCGAACAAGCTCTAAGTTCATCGCCAAGTCTGGATTTCCCATGGCCCGAATTAAGAATTTAATTGCATATTCGTCGCACAGATTTCTTGTCAATCCTGGGTAGGCACGGCGCACTAGGTTGGAAACTCGGGTGGCCAACTCGTCGATCCCCTCACCACTCTTTCTCTTAACCCCAACCATCAGCTCGTCGAAAGCATTAAGTTGCTGCGCATCTGTTTCTTCCAGTTGGTGCAACATTTCCCGCCTGATCGATTCATATCTATAGGGTTGTGTGTCCTTGGCGGTTTCAAAAGCTCGCTCTGCTCGCCCAAACACCTTACTCCCTAATGCTTTGATTCTCCTCGCATTACTCCATTCGTCCGTATAACAATCGAACTTCTTAAAAAATCTCTTCACTCCGTCTGATCCCTCGTTGCCTTTTAAGTCGGGGAGCCTATCGAGTACCACATTAAACTCCAAATTCGTGGGTTCAGAGACGGGAATTTGCTGATCAGGGGTGGGGATTATCATTTGCTGCTGATTGGGGACCGCTTGTGGATGGACTTGCTGTTGGGGAATGCCCAGGTACTGATTTATTGGGGGTGCTTGCTGATACAGATTTGTTGTGGGTCGCTGCTGATCGTAATAGTAATGCACTGGAGGACCGAATCCCGACCCGACTGTACCGCCTGTAGGGCCGAAACCCGGAACCGAATTCATTGGTACACCCTGATGGGGTTGGACAGTGGATGGCATCACTGGAATCGGCTGTTGGAAGCCGGGGAACTGCGAAGGATGACCCCAAAAATAGGGAGCGTACTGCTGTCCTTGAAGGTTCACCGGGTTAGTGTGTACAGGGTTAACCGGTGGCATATTCGACGCATAAATGGCCTGCGAATTTTGCATCTGTACCCCTAGCTGTGGCTGCTGAATGTATGTTTGGCTTCGGGGTTGCTGCTGAATAATTCGCTGCGCTCCCGCCTGCCTCACTACATGTTGCTGGGCTATTGGTTGCTGCACAACACCAGCCCTTGCTTGCCGGCTCCTACCCATGTTATGCCCCAACATATCATTCGCTCCGCCAAAATCTCTAACATTCTGCGTCGCCTACACACGCATTTCCGCTCTTTGGGCTTGCCAACTCACTCCCACAACATTTCCCACTCGCGGATTATTATTTCTAATATCGCGACTTTGCTGTGCCATAACAGGTCGGTGCCCTACAAACAAGTCGGCTTCTCGCTCATTATAATTGGTGTCCGCTGGCGTCGAAGCACGCGGGGTTCCCGGGTCACTTTCTCTTCGCAAATCTCCATCTAAGTCAACCCCGAGCAAACCTTCATTTCCGTTGCTGTTCCCGCTTGCATGGTTGTCCCCATCCACAATTGTGTCTCCTCCGCCTGCACGGTTCCCTGCTTCGCCCGCTGCTGTTCCTCCATCACCATTGTTTCCTCCGGTTTTGCGCCTGTACCGCCATTCATGTTCACCTGAAGGAGCGCTTGACGAACTTGCTCGGTGCTCATTGTTTGTCCTAAATTGCCAACATCATCACCATTAAAATCGTTGTCCCAATGGTCATGAATTGGGGTGAATGGGTTCCCTTCCGCCTGATGCAATAGCGGATCTCTATCATCAATCAATAAATTCGATCTGTCAAAGTTTAGGTCTGGCGGGGGGTTTTCCTGATCAATTTGTTGCTGTACATTTCCATCCCGGTCCAAAACTACACCCTCGGCAGCGGTTCGCTGGCGAGTCAAATACGGGGACTTCCTCATTTCAACAAAAAATTTCACACAAATCCGAAAATTTTTGAAAATTCTCCGCCTGAGAATTCTCCGAACTTAAGTCCCCGGCCTGGGATACCTAATTCGATGAAGTTGCTGTCGCTCCGGCCTGGAACCGACAGTTGAAGGACGAACGAATTAATCGCTCCGGCCTGGAACCGATTAATTCGTACCCCGAATAGTATCTCGCGGTTCGACCAAACATGAGTGCAAACGGCGAAAAATTAGTGACATTGGTAGGGGTGATATTATAGGCGAAGACAACGTAGCTGAGCCTCTCGTCCCAGGTCCAATTGCTCGCCGTCGTCTTTTTAAGCATTCCGATCAGGACTCTATTAATTCTCTCGACTAGCCCGTTAGCCTGAGGGTCGTAACCAGCAGTGAAAGAAATTTTTGATTTCTGCCATAGTCGCGTTAAGGNAAATTGTAGAAAATCCCAAATAAATCTGCACACTTCTGCTCAAAATACACAATTATTTATCGCACACAAAATTATGAAATATGCAGAAGTGAATAAGAACCGAATAAAAGTCCAAAACAATTTTACGAGGGGGATAAACAGTCAACATTTCAGAAAAGGGACGGCATTATGCCAAACAACAATTTAGAAGGGAAAAATAACAGATAAAAAAGGGGTCAACAGATCATTTCTTAACAATTATCCAACATTGATGAAATTTACAACACCGATTTATTCAAATAAAAGTGGAAAGGACAGTGCATTTAAAACTAATGTTGCTTACAAAGACAGTAAAATGAAAGTGAAAAACCGATCGAAATTGCGAAAATCTGCTCTGATGCAAACTCTCCGTGATTGCGCGCTATTCAAGTTGCTCATCAGCAACCGCAGCCGCATCCGACCTTGTTGCCCTTGCGGTCGTAGCACGCGCACTCCTCGGAGCAATGCGCGTCAGTACCGACCTGCTTACCCTCGGAACGCACAACGCACGGGCAACCCTCACACTTGCAACCCTTGGTGACGCAGCAGTCCGCAGACGCACCGGCATGGGCTGAAAAATTGAGGGAATTTTGTTTAAGTGTTTAAATTAAAATATGCTCAAAAAGGACAGCCGATCCTTAAAGGCCCGGGATTTTGGGAACCTATTATGTTTTAATTTGGAAATTAAAAATGATTTTCAATATGCTTCCTAGTTAATGGTGGATTTCTCAAGTGTTGGCCCCTCAAATTTTCACTTTGTTGAGTTGGATCGAGAATCCCTGCTTCGGGATTCGGAATCAACTTCATAAAATTTCTGGGTTCTAATACTGAAGCCAGGTTCCAGAATTTCAGGATTTCAGCCTTGGCCTTGTTCCCGAAATGTTTTTAAAGAAATCAGACATCTATAATGTTTTCAATTATATTCATGTATTTCCATACATTAACTTGCTCCAGATTAAAAAATTTCAAACAATTTTTTTGGTCATCTTATCAAAGCAAATAAAAAATGTACCTACTTAATAAATCATACAAAAATGGCCCCCTAAAAATTAACAAAGACCCATTATTATAAAAGATTTACCCTCTTCTTTGTCCTTGGTGGCCTCAGAAGCAATTACCAGGATTGCCATAAAGAACACGACAAAGGTGATAGATTGCATTTTGGGTCGAAAATGGTTTATTTTATAAGTTTTATAGGAAAATGAAATGAATGGTGAATTTGGAACATTTAGAGGGACTTTTATAGGGGCAAAATCCAAGAAAATCCCGTGGAATATCGATCGGAAATGGATCAATGACCGGAAAAAACAACGAATTATACAAAAAAAGCTTGATTTCCATGTGATTCCCTGATCATCTGATCAATATCTGAAAATGTGTAACAGTTGATACTTCCTATGAACTCATCAGTAAGCATTGAATGATGAAAATCCAACCAAAAAATTATATTAAGTCAGTCTGAGAAAACATTTCCGCCCATCTATATGCATAAAAATATTAACAAAAAAATTAATATTTCCGGAAAATAAATTCGCTAAATCAATTTTGTTTGCGATTCCATTCTAAAAATTAAACAAAAAAAACTAAATAGAATTATTTTGTCTAAAATTCTATGAAATCAGATCTATGAAATCAGATTATATGATATTTGTGGCCTCGCTATAATTCGGTTCAGACTAAAAAAACCCAATTAGTGTTTGATGTCAAATAATGGAGCAAAAAATGAGCCCAAACATAAAAGTTATGGCCAATTTAATAATTTTGGCCACAAACTTTTTGCAATGGATCAATTGGATGGTTTGGCCTACTTTGTAGCTATTTTTGCTCTATTTTTTGACATAAAACTCATTTCATCTAACTTGTAAGTAGGTTGAATTTATTAAATTTATATGAACGGGCTGCAAATGTCGGCACACTAAATTTACACATTGTATGTTTGTTAGAATATTTTTGTATTTTATTTTAAGACAATTTTTCATAAAATTCAAGATGCTATTTGAAAACAGACAAAATTAAGTATAAATGCAAAGATTAAATGCTAACAATCTATAAAAGTTATGTCTAACTAACAAGTAAGTTATAATTTTAAAAGGCAAATATTTAAAAAAAATTAAATTCCCGGAAATTAGAATAAAAATCAAACAAAATTTCTACATATATTTCTACATATATTTATTTTAGTCTGGTCTATCAATGTTTAAAATTTTGATTTGTTGGACCACTTTCAATCTAAACGCGCGGCACCGATTTTATCATTTAATCAAATATTCCTTTCTCTGAAAGTTTGCTAATGTTTTAATTATTTGATTTTCACTTTAAATACAAATATTAAATAGGTATATTAGAAGTTCAAAAATTCTTTTCATTTTTTCTCATTCAAAAAACACCAGAACTATATATTTCTCCAAATTGTTTTGAAACATAAAAATCCTACAATCATTTATAATTAATAAAATAATGTGATCATCCTTTTTTTTTAAATTTTCTTTTTTAAATAAAAATTAATTTTTCGCTTTAATTTGAAATTGTTGCTGTACAAATGCGGCATTTGTTCGGTGCTGAATTCATGTCGACCTGTTTTGGCAAAATCCACTGCAAAAATCCCATTCGATTGGGGCATCGGATGCTTGGGATGAAGCAGTTTTTTGGAGGCCCCGGATTTGGGCCAGAAAATGCGAATATTTCGTGATCAAGCTCATTAATTATGTAAAGATAGAAAGCATCCATTCTAAATACCACCAAGTCAAAATACCGCCATAACCGAAAACTTTTTTTTGAAGCTTTCTGGTTCAAAACTATTAAAAGCAAATATATGTAGAATCTTATGCTCTATCTTTTAGCCTTTTAGTTTTTCAAATTTCTGTAAATTTTTTGTAATTTTTGAAAATTTTCGAAAAACTGCAAAAAATCGTGTTCTTAAGAAATTTTTCGAAATTTTTCAATTAAAAGGCAAAAGATAGAGCGTAAAATTCTAATATATTTGTCTTTTATAATTTTGGCCTAGCAAGCTTCAAAAAAAGTTTTCGGTTATAGTGGTATTTTTTACTTGGTGGTATTTGGAATGGTAGCGAAATAGAAGATAATGATCAGCAGATCACCCATCGTGCAACGCGTGATCATTTTGCATCTTATTGTCTATTACAGGTGCATTGGTCTCCAGTGATTTCGACAGAATTGGTTTCGACACTAAAAAGATTTTTAAAAATACGAAATATACATGTAACGAAATGCATATATTTTTATTTTTGGATTAATATGGCCTATAAATTATAAAATAATGGTCCAAATGATCAAATAATAAATGTCAAAAAAATAAATATCTCCAAATGATCAAATAAATATCTTTTTTTGGGTTATCCTTGTATCTTTTTTGGATGATGAGTTTAGAGGTGAACCACGAGAAATTCTCACTTATCAATGGCAAACTGTGGTCATCCTCCACTATCTAGTTTTGGACTCATTCTCGATTTTGGTCATCCTTTCCTTTCCAGTCTTGGTCTCGGCACCTGCTAATGGGATTAGAGGCCCACATTCCGGACGATGGGGAAATGGATTCGCCAAGACCAAGATAATAATCTCCAGGTACTAGCCGCGGAATTTGACAATCGCGACCCATTGGAATTTTTACATGCTGTTTCTTACATATCATCTATAGGAAAATTAATAGGACCATTATTTTATAATTTATAGGCCATATTAATCCAAAAATAAAAATATTGCATTTCGTTACATGTATATTTCGTATTTAAAAAAATCTTTTTACTGTCGAAATCCACTGTCGAAACCAATTCTGTCGAAATCACATGTAACCGGTGCATTATATCCATTTGCAAATTTTTTTTGAATTTATGCAAAAAAATTAAAATAAAAAATGAAAGATGAAGGAAGTAGGAGGTTGTCATCAATTGTCTTGTAAATTATTGTGGAGAAATGTTGCAGCATTTATGAACATGGCGATCATGAGCAAAATGCCCATCACCGACATGAGAAACTTCAACACCCGTTCCTGTTCGTCCAACTGCTGTTCCTTCCTGCTCCATGCCTCTTCCAGCTCCTTCCTCTTCACTTCCTCAACTTCTAGCTGTACTTCCGCTTTCGCCCTCCTTTTCACTTCCTCCTCCAAATTCAGTTTCAATTCCAGTTTTTCTATCTTTTCTTGCGCATTGTTCGGCATTGAATCCATTACAGTTCCTGGCATTTTTATTTTAATAAAAATTAAATCAATTCGATGAAGGACATTTAATATCGGTGGGCCTGTTATAAGGCTCTGGATCTCCTACTTTAATATAAGAATTTAATTTATTGATGGGATCAACTCAAAATTTTATCTTTCTTGCTATTGGGGAAAAATTACAAAAATTTTGAGCCTAAGAAATCAAAATCACAATGGTGCTGGGTCGTTTTTAAAAATAGCATAGTGAGCATTTTTTTAATATCAAAACTCATAAATTGTCCTACAAACAATTTTTGGTTAGATTTCGAAAAATCATACATATAAAAGGGAAAGTTGTGCAGAATTTTACGCTGATTCTGAAGGTTTAAAAAATTGTCGAAAAAAGGTCGAAAAACTCCTTTTTCGCTAGTTTAGAAAATATCAACTTTTTTGACAGAATTTGGAACAATTTTTATACCATCAGGATCGGCGTAAAATTCTGTACAACTTAACTTTCTCTTTTATATGTTTAATTTTCTAATTCTAACAAAAAGTCTGTAGGATAATTGGTGCTGGGACATAAAAAAAAATTCGCCAATATGGGCGTTAAAAAAATATTTTTATTTTTTCGAAATTCGGCCAAAGAGTTCGAAATTTTCCCGAAATACCGAAAAATAGGGTTTTATGGGATATTTCGAACTTTTTGGCCGAATTTCGAAAAGATTTTTATACCATTCGAATCAGCATAAAATTCTTCACATTATTGCTTTTTATACTTTTGGTCTAACTGGTCTAACAAAAAAGTTTTCGGCCAGACTGGCCTGGCCACATTGGCGAATTTTTTTAACGCCCACATTGGCGAATTTTTTTTAACGTCCCAGCACCGGATAATTTTTGAGTTTTACTTTTTTTAAACGCTCATTAATGATTTTTAAAAACGACATAGCACCCAGGGCTGGGTACGGGCCTGCTCCAGGCCGGCCCGGCCCGGACGAAATCAGGCTCGACTCAGCTCGGTAGGGGGAAATTTTTCAGACATACCAAAAATATTGAAATTTTTAATAAAAATGAAATGAAATCTTAAAAAAAAATATTTTAAATTTTTTTATTAATTTATTTAATTTTAAAATTTAAATTCATAATAAAAATTTTGAAATTTTTTAAATTTATCGGAACTCATAGGAGTTTTATGATTTTTATAAAAGTCAAGCCCAGGCCGCCTGCCGGTCTGCCTTCGGGCCGGCCCATGCCCAGCCCTGATAGCATCTCCATAATTATTAGTGTGATCCCTCCCCCATTATCAAATTGTCCCGTTATAAAAAAAATGCCCAATTCCTTTTATTGTGCCATTCTCACCTCGTGTCGCATTGAAGTACAACAAAATTGCACTGCCAGCCAATATAAAAATGAGCAAAAATCCGCCGATCATGATGGTCTGAATTAATGTTAAGAATAAGACAAAGATTTAGACCAAAATTTGGTTGAAAATTCCAATTAAGGCCAACCAAAATCACCGGTCTTATCTTATGTCTTGGCCCTGAACTTGAGGTTTGTAAGATTTTTCTTCGTTATAATGGGAGGGTTAAAAATGGAAACGAAAAACACATAAAACCTAAGTGGGGTCGAAAAAATAAGGAGGCATTAATCACGAAAAATATGATGTTCTGCTGGAAATTTTCCAAGACTATAGTAGCTTGTTTAAAAATTAAAAAAATTTATGCAAAAATGGTGAAGTTCTGTTAAAAATGTTCTGAATACACTTGAATAGCTTCATTTTTCGGTGCTATGTCGTTTGCCCGAAAACCGCCAGTGTGGACGTTTCCCGAAAATCGCCAATGGTGAATATGCCTAAAAAAATTTTAAAAATTACTAGGCCAAAGTTATTGAAGATAAAAATTTGCAGAATTTTTTTCTCTATTTTTTGATGCTTTTAATTTTCCGATTGCCGAAAAAATTTCGATTTTTCGATCTTATTGAAAAATCGAGTCTTTAATATTTCGAAATTTTTCAAGGAAATTCGAAAATACCAAAAGATAGAGAAAAAAAATTCTGCATATTTTTTGCCTTACCTAATTTGGCCTAGCTATCTTTTTAAAAAGTTTTATAAAAGAATATTGACCATTGGCGGTTTTCGAACAAAACGCCCATAATGGCGATTTCGGGCAAATGACTTGTCATTTTGCGTCTTTTTTCCTGTAAGGAAGAAATATAAAAAAAATTCTTGTAAACCGGGTTCAATCTCACCCGCCCGGACTTTGTTCAGCCCTCTGCTATTTATTTCGATAAAATGTCATAATAAATTTTCCTTTTTAATAAATACTTTTTGCTCCAAGACTTCAATTTTCCGGTTCAGCAACTTGAAATTGTGCTCCATGGATGGCTCGGCATTTCGCTGATTTTCCGACTGAAAAAACTTTTAAAAATTAATTTTTAAAATAAAATTTTTGACAAGGATTTATACATATTTTAAAATCTTAAATTTTTTTCTGCAGAATTACATATAATTTGTATAATTATATAGCCGAATTTGACTTTCAGCCGAGTTTGACATCGGCTAGCCGAATTTGAATTCGCGGCTATCCGATGTCAAAATCGGCTTATTTAGTGGATATGACCAAAAATTCACCCATCCCACGAGGCGCGGGTTGGAATCTTCAATAAAAATTTTTATGGACGATACCAAGTCTGAATACAAAGAAAAATTTAAAAAAGACCTGTGAAAATTTTAAAAAACGGGATAAATCAAAATTTTATTCAAAAATTTTAATAACTTTTTTAATTGATTTTCAGTTTTTTCTTTGTATTCAGACCAGGGTGCACAAATTACCATGTATACATGGCAAATGCCATGTTTTTGAAAATTTGCCATGTTTTTTGCCATGTTTTTCAAGTTGCCATGTTTTTAGCCATGTTTTTTGATTTTTGTTGATTTGATAGCAAAAGTTGAAAAAAATGACCAAATTTCTTTAAAAAAAAAGTACCAAAATTCAAAATTTTCTCCGGCGGCCCTTATCAGGGCCGCCGGCGCCGTTCGTACAATGATAGTTCTTAAAAATAAATGGCCAAAAAGTAATCAAATTTCTTAAAGGAAAGAGCTGAAATTCTCAAAATTTTCTCCGCCGGCCCCTATCGGGACCGGCGCCACAACCCCTCCAAGAAAATTAATTTAATTTAAAAATACAAATAAAAATTACCAATTTTCTTAAGAGGAGAGCCTAAATTTTCCAAAATTTTCTCCGGCGGCCCCTAACGGGGCCGCCGCCACCCCTTCACCCTTCAGAAAATGAATTCCTTTTTAAAAACGAGCTTTTGGTATTGGAAAAAGAGCAGGAACATACGAGCGGCAGCAATAATCTTTATTTTTGAAATTTTTGTAGTCTAAAAAAAGTTGCCATGTAAATGCCATGTTTTTTGGAAAATTTTGCCATGTAAATGCCATGTTTTTCAGGCAATTTGCCATGTTTTTCGAGAAGTGAGTTGTGCACCCTGATTCAGACTTGGTATCGTCCATAAAATTTTTTATTGAAGATTCCAACCCGCGCCTCATGGGATGGGTGAATTTTTTGTCACATCCACTACACCATAAATTGTTAATTCAACATCGGCTATCCGATTCAGATTCCTCTAGTCTTCACCTGATCAAATTCCCAAAGATTTTCGAATTCCGCTGACTCATCATTGACATCGCCTGGCTCCATTGATTTGATTAAAAATTGGATGATGATAAAGGAATAAAATAATTCTCATTTTTAGGAAAATTTAAAAAGAATGCTGGGAACCTAGAAAATTTTCAATTTTCTCATGCTTTTACAGTCTGAATTTGCAAATTCTATTCTTGCCATTTTGTAAAACATGGACGACAACCACGCAAATTTTATTATTAAATTCCTTTAGCCAAAGAACCCATATTAATAATTTTTGAAAATATTTAAATGTTAAATAAACGGTCGTTCATTCATGCAGATCATGCACCAAAGTTGATGGCATCGATTGTACCATCTATAAGCACTATTAAGCGATGTGCCATAAAAATTATTAGGAATTATTATTAAAAGAAAATAATGAAAATAAACCAACAAAAATCATGATAATTAAGGTTTATTATATATTGAACGATGGATGCCATTTCATTATATGAATTGATGATCGGTGTGGATGAACGACATTTTAGAACAATTAAAAATTAATAACTAGTCCCTGGCTCTAAGGGAATTTATTATTAAAATTTATCATGGTTTTCGCCCATGTTCTATAAAATGGAATAATATAATATGCAAATTCTGACTGACAGTATGGAATGTTCCCTTGTCAATATTTAAAAAGTCAATTACCTATTCTAATTTAAGTATCTATATTGAAGTTTTTCATATTTATAGCATTTGTGAAAAATTTCCTATTTATTTTATTATTATTCCTCGACTGACTAACTTAAGATGAGTAGTTATGGATGGTTTTTGTTAAGATGAGTTATGAAGGTGACCAAAGTACCTACATAAGTGTTATGTACGGTGCTATGTCGTTTGGTCCAAAAGTGCAAAAAATGGGCGTTTGGTCCAAAAGTGCAAAAATAAAACAATAGTACCAGAAAACTTTTTTCATAGACCCGTTATACCAAAAGTATAAAAGGCAAAGATGTGCAGAATTTCATGCTGATTCTGATGGTATAAAAAATTTTCCGAAATTCAAATAAAAATTTCGAAAAAGTCAAATTTATTGAAAATTTGTAGTTTTCCGACTTTTTCCGAAATTTTTGTTAGAATTTCGGAAAAATTTTTATACCATCAGAATCAGCATGAAATTCTGCACATCTTTGCCTTTTATACTTTTGGTCTAACGGGTCTAAGAAAAAAGTTTTCTGGGACTATTATTTTATTTTTGCACTTTTGGACCAAACGACCCAGCACGGTTATGTACATATGAATGTAAATCACGCCCGAGGCCAAACGAAGCCAAACCAACCCACCATTCAGTGGGGGCAGATGCTGGGCCCTCCAGAGACGCGCGGAAGGGAGGGATAAACCATGCCGCCCGGCCTTGGGGTTTGATGATGAATCCCCATGGTGTGGACGGAGATGCTTTATTTCGCCTACAAAAATTTCGCCTACACGTCTAGAAAACTAACTTCTGACTTCGGCGCCTGGAACTAAGTTTTGGAACTAAATTGCGGGACCTACCTAACATTATCGGTTATCTATTTTTGGGCGCCGGCGCCTAGAAATTAGTTTTCTGACGTGTAGGCGAAATTTTTTAAGCGAAATAAAGGTTAGGCGTGTGGAGTGGACCCCCCGAATTCGAACAGGTAGAGTAGTCTCACAAGTCAGCTTTATTCCTCCAACACCATCCTCATAACATGGATACATCAGAGCGGTTGTTCCCCCACATCTCCCGATCTTGACTCTCACTCCCGACTAATAACTGACTGATCCCCGGGGGAAGGAAATTCACAGATGAGCAAAAAGGGGCGGAGCAAATGAAATGGAAACGATGATCAAAGAACGGAATGGGAAGAGAGTTATCCAATGGCTCCAAGAGATTGAATTTTTATGTTTTTTTGACTATTTTACTAGTTTAAAATATATTTTTTGTGTAAAAATGAAAAAAAAGCATCAGTGGAAAATGACGTCAAAATGTAGGTCAGAATCGGATTCAGCGTAAAAAATCACCCCAGCAAAGTCTTTTGAGCAATCATTTTTTTAACCCAAAAAAGGGTAGTGGGGATAAACCTGATTATTACTAAAATTTTTATTATTTTAAAGCATTTTTAAAATATTTATCTAAAATTTTTAAATGGAATATCTTTAACAAAAATTATATTTTCGATTTTTTTCGATTTTCGGTCATTTTTGGCACAGAAATTCGATGTACGTTTTAAATTCATTCGGACTCTCCGAAATTTCGATTTTTTAGTCGGCGATCGATCACACTCCTGACCCCGGCCGATGCCATTATTCAAACTCCAAACTTTACCTAAATTTAGGGAGCGGAAAGGGAAAAATTATACAAAAATATGTAAAAAGTGAGCAAATTTCTTACGAAAATTGACGAAATTATTGGGGTGGGGAATAAGTTTTGTCATAGTAGAAGGAAATTTTTAAAATTTTATTTTTTCAATTAACAACCCTATTCGAATTTGATATTAAATGAAAGCTTGAGGTCTCCTGATTCTAATAAAATTTTCAAAAAAATTTTACCTTTAATTTTTCATGCCGAAAAATTGTCTGTAAGCAAGTTGATTCAGTACGCAGAAATTTTAAATATTATAAATTTTATTGAAAAGGGCCGAGAAAAAAGAAAATCGATGATGTATATAGTCAATCAAATATGGAGAATTAGAATCTAACTTTAAAATGAACCATCATCATTATAAGGGTGTTTCGAAGTGTTCAATACAATGGACAAATATCAGTTTTTGACTTGAAAATCGTATTTTTTACAATAAAAGAAAGAAATGTAATACTAATTTTTACACAGTTGACCGAGCTCTATAGAATAGTAAATAAAGTAATCGATAAAATTCATTTTGCGCAAAATTCATTTTTTCTACCATTATACAAAAGTGATTTTTTGGAAAAATTAAAATTTTAAAATTATTTCACACTTTTGATTTATAAACAATTTGATAGAGCTCGGTGAGCTGAGTGAATTAAATTATTTAAATTTTCATTTTTCTTAGGAATAAATCGACTTTCTATAGACAATTTTGGACAATTTGAGATATGGGTTCGGAGGATATTAGACAATTTTTCGGTATGATAAATTAAAGGTAAATTTTTTTTGAAAATTTCATTAGAATCAGGAGACCTCAAGCTTTTATTTAACACCAAATTCAAATAGGGTTGTTAATTGAAAAAATAAAATTTTAAAAATTTCCTTCTACCATGACAGAACTTATTCCCCACCCCAATAATAATTTATTTAAAAAGAGAAAATAATCAACATTTGAATATTATAGAGAATAACATCCATCTTACAATATGTGGATTGGGATGAAAATTATCAATCTCAAAAATAAATCATTATCATATCCGGAGAAGGAAGTCTCGATATAGAGATAATGTTTAAAAAAAATATTAGAAATTCAAAACTGAGTCTGCGGCAAAAAGTTCATCATCGAACATGAATCCGGCCACGTCCTCCTTGATGGTCAACTTTATGTCAATGTTTTCCCGGTGGGTCAACAGAGCCGTGCCAGCCTCCGCTGATGACAGATTCCAGTTTCCCGATCGGATTACACTCAATGCATGCGGCATGGACAGAATGGACCTGATCTGTGGCCCGGGCAAAATCGACGCCTTCGCTTTGCGCAATTCGTCGATGAATCCCGCGCGTCTGTCCGCATTATCTTCGTAGTAATACTTGTTGCCACTTCCATTCATCAGGTAGCACAACAAGCCATTCATGTAGAAGTCGATCCATTCAGATGAAGAGTTCCTGACAAATTTGGTCAGCCGACATTTGCGCCCCATCCGTTATTTATAACTCGGTTCAAAGGTACCCTAGAGAAACGACTTTGGAGTCTAAAAATAGAGCAAAAAATAAGCCTTACAAGGGAATATTCCCTACTGCCAGTCGGAATTTGCATACTCCATTCTGACCATTTTATAGAGCATCCACGCAAACCATGAAAATCTTAAATATTGAATTCCCTCGCAGCCAGAAATTAGAGTTATTTATTTTCAAAATTTTTAACAAACGGTCGTTCATCCACACGGATTATCCACCCATTGGTGGGTGTCATCGATCATACAGGTTACAATCACTAAGCTTGATGTGCCATAAAAACGGTTGAGTATTAAATATAAATAGAATTTATGAATAAGAATTAAAAA
>LDKF01000090.1:24345-47219 GCA_001026735.1 Rotylenchulus reniformis | reverse complement strand
CGGCTTCAGCTCCAAATGTGCTTTAGCCTTCTGGCAATGTCCGAGTTCAGGCCTGAATACCTCCGGGAATTTCCGCTGAAGTTCACCAATGACTTCAGTCCCAGCCGAGGATGCCGACTTCTTGATCTGATTGACTCGCAAAGCGGCAGCCACACTCTTCCGGACATCTTGCATGAGCCCAAATGCATCCAGCATGTCTATCCCCAATAGGTTCAACGACCCTTTTTTGCACACATAGAACTGCCCTTGATGCGACCGTTCTCCCAGTTGGAACGTCGCTTCTCCCCGACCAAGCAATGTGCACGTGGAAACGTCGTGGTACCTCGCCTGCTCCTTGAATGGGTCCAAACTTGGCTTTCCAATGAGCCGGTGAGCATCCTCATTGATGACGGTCACCTCGGCACCCGAGTCAAGCACGAATTGCACTGCTTTTCCATTGATTTTGACCGGGACCTCGATGAGCTTGTTCAGCTGATTAACCGAGTTAACCAGAACTCCACCGAGCAAAATGGTGTTGACTTTCTTTCCCGCTTTTCCAGCATGCTTTTTCAGCCATTCCTGGTGCTTCGCACGTTGCGACTCGAGATGTCCCGTTTTGGTGCACTTCCGGCACACTGTTTTCATGTGGGAACACTCCGTGGGCCGATGGGATTCCTTTCCGCATCGCCAGCACCCGATCCGCTGCGCTGTGATTGAATTTGCTCCATTCGGCTTGGGTTGACTCTTATGTTTGACCGCAAAAACCTTCTTCGGCACTTGCTGCTCGAGAATGTTCGCTTCCGAGATGGTCGATAAGTACATCTGGAGGTCTTCGACTACTCCGTCGTACTTCACATTGTCACCATCTGCTGCCAGCTTGGCCAAAATGCGTTTTCGAAGATTGGAATCGGTGGCGCTCTTCAGTGCAATCAAGAGCATGAGGCAGTTGAATCTCGCAGCAGCTTCTTGTGCCGATTGATGAAAGTCCGCAAGTCCTCGGATGCACCCTTTGAGGCACGCAGGCACTCATATCGATCGATCCAGATCGATTGCGGCTTGGTAAACAGTGCCTTGAGCTGGCCCAGCGTCTCGTCGAAGGTGAAATCGGTCACATTTTTAGGTAGACATGACTTGGTGTACTCGGAGAACGCCGGCTCACTCAGCTTCGTCATTAGCAGCTTGACTTTGCTTTCCGGCAACAGTCCCGGCGCAGCACAATCGACAGCAGTAACCGTCAATTGTCAATTGGCTGGTTACTACTAAATGACTAAAGCGACAGAACGGCTAAATAGCGACCAAATAACAATAAAAATAAATTAAAAAATATTAAAAATAAAATTAATTAATTAATTAATTAATATAGAATGAATTATTAATAAAAAAAATAATAAATGTATTGGCAAAAATTTATCCAAATTCCCACAAGAAATTTTTCGAAATTGTAATTTCAAAAACAACAACAAAAAATTAATATTTACAGAATTTATTTTTTTCCATAAATTTAGATTCGAATTATAGAAAAAAATTCAGAAGATTCATTACCTATGCGGAAATTAAAAACTGATAATTATTGAGAAATAAGCGAGTTCGTGGCCTTTAATTTCAAAAATTAAAAAAAACAGGGTCCAAAAAATTGAACATAATTTATTTGATATATTAGCTTTTTTGAATTTTGACAAGCAATAAAAATTATTTAGGTTTTAAATGCTTGGAATCTATGAAATGTAGCTTTTTGTAAAATTTTTTATAAATCCATTTCCGATGGCCTCGGATCAGCTAAATTATAATTAATCATTTAAATTATAAAAAACACATCTGTCAATTAAAAAATTTAATATTGTTACGCCTGAACCCCGATGGACAATTGCAAATAAATAAATAATTTATTTGGTCGATAATGGGGAACAATCTTAGGCGCAAAATAATATGGGAGTTCGGGGAGCGAATATGGGGAGCAAGATATGAAAGTGATTATTGGGGCTGACTGGGGAAGAAATGGACAAAGGAGGGGAAGGGTCTACAGTAGCCAATCGATAGTGGGGAAGGGATGGGTCAAAGATACGTATGATCATTGGATTGGGTCCCACCCTAACAAATATGAACTCTTGGGTTTTCCTCCTGAATTTTGTAATTTTTTTTCTATATTTCGAATCTAAATTTATGGAAAAAATAAATTCTGTTAATATTAATTTTTTGTTGTTGTTTTTGAAATTACAATTTCGAGAAATTTCTTGTGGAAATTTTGATAAATTTTTTCCAATACATTTATTATTTATTTTTTTATTAATAATTCATTCTATATTAATTAATTAATTAATTAATTAATTAATTTTATTTTTAATATTTTTTAATTTATTTTGTCGCTATTTAGTCGTTCTGTCGCTTTAAACATTTAGTAGTAACCAGCCAATTGACCCTCTCTTGCACAACTTCACTCTTAATTGCATTTTTTACTTTCGCCCTTATTTGCACTTTTTTACTAATGACACAGCCTCAAACATCGAAAATGTTCCTAAAAAGGGTCCGGATTTTTAGTTTGTATTATTTTTTAAATTCAGTAATTTAGTGAAATATGCACGAAAAACATTTTTGGATGGTTTTGAGCCTTTTGAAGATGGTTATAGTCAGGGAACGGATTTATATGCAATTGCTTATTTTTGCGCACTCCTAAGCTCGCAACGCGCTGCCCCAATTTTCGGCCAAACCAAATTCGTCCATAAAGCCAAAAAGCTAAATTCGTCCATACATTTGTCTTTTGGCTGTATGGACGAAATTTGGTCTTTCCACTGGATGGATGAAATTTGGCTTTTTCGCTGGATTTCATTTCTTTTTGTTTTGGCATCCTTTTATTTGACACATTTTAATTAATTTATTCATTTATCTAGGTTCATTTTAACCGTGGTGTTATAAAAAAATTGACCGCGTTAGGACAAAACCCGAACGGATAATCCGGAAGAAATGGGAAAAAGAGTTGAATAAGGCCAAGAACAAGACAGATGTTGCGATGAATCAATGCAAAAACGAAAAGAATGTACACCGTCCTTCTTCTTCTCCTGGTGCTGCTATGACCCCCATCTTCCGTTCCCGCTGTCCTTTATACTCATGTGGAAAATGGCCAAAGGGGCAAAGGTCGCATAGTGAGCGCGTTAGCGATGATGGAAACATTTGACAAAGAGACAGAAGAGAACTAGAGATGCGAACAACACATGCTATACATAGATAGTGAGGCTTTCCCTTCTCTTGCTGAAGAGCCATGGATGTCCGTCCTCCCGCTGCCCCAAGCAGTGTTGTTAAAATCAGAAATTTTTGCTCCGACTTCGGGCTCCGGCCCTGGGAAAATTTTGCTCCGACTCCGGGCTCCGGCCCTGGGAAAATTTTGCTCCGACTCCGGGCTCCGGCTCCGAGAAATTTTTGCTCCGACTCCGATTTCACCCGGCTCCAAAAAATTTCAAAATTTTAATGCATCCAAAAATTTCGAAAAAAAATTAAAACATTTTTCACAAAATTCTACAAATTTTCACAAAAGAATTTTACAAAAAGCCAAAGAATTTTCACAATTTTTTTCTAAAATTTTCAAAAAATTCAAATCTCTAAAATTTTCAAAAAATCAAAAAATTTCAAAAATCCGCTAAAAATTTTCAAAGTCAAAATTTTCGTAAAAAAATTTTAACACTTTTCAGCTTTTCACAGACGAAGGCTTTATTATCAAAAACAAAATTATCCGATGATTTGTCATCTGCACCTTTTGGTATTTCGTATTTCTAGAGCGTTTTGTAGTTCATAGACTACTCTCTAGCTCTCTACTCTCCCTCCGTGTATGCGGGAGAGAAAAAAAAACATGGAGGAAGAGAAATAGTGTGCATTTTTTGAACTTTTTCGCCCAACTCCCTCTTTTTTCTCAAAATTTACCTACTCCACCATGACTTTCCCGGAGTCGGAGCTTTTCCAAAAAATTTTTCGCTTCGACTCCGGGCTCCGGCTCCGAAAAAATTTCGCTTCGACTCCGGGCTCCGGCTCCGAAAAAATTTCGCTTCGACTCCGGGCTCCGGCTCCGAAAAAATTTCGCTCCGACTCCGGCTCCGGCCTTTCCTACAACTCCGGGTGTAGGAGTTGTAGGAAAGGCCGGAGTCGGAGCTTTTAACAACACTGGCCCCAAGACCCAAGATTCGCCTGCACCAAATTTCTTCTACGCCAAAATTCGTCTACTCATCACAGCCAAAAAACCAAAATTCGTCTAATACACTCGTCGCCATCGGAAAGCGATCAGCCCGTTTAAAAAAATCTATAACTTGAAACGAATTTATGTGAGTGTCCTCTCTTTTTCGCATTCTATTTTCATTTTTTCTATGTCCTTTGTGGTAATTGTGGCTGACAAAAAAACGCTTTTATAAAAAATCCAATAGGAAATGATAAAAGATTTCGCTTCAATATATAGTTCATTTTTTTAAACATATGAGTTTTGGAACATTCTTTGGCAATGAGTGTATGTAGAAAAATGCCATTTGCGGGTTCTACATGCCATTTTAGGGGTTTACATACCATTTTGCGGGTTCTACATGAAATGTGTTTTTCAAATTTGTAAGCGAATCTTGGCTTTTTGGCTGAGTAGACGAATTTTGGCATAGACGAATTTTGGTTTTTTTGGATAAGTAGACGAATTTTGGTGTAGGCGAAATTTGGTAGCGCCCGCCCATCTCCATGCTTCCTAATAATATTTTTATAGAAAATTCCAATAAAAACTGGTCTAAAAATTTATTAGGTATGAAAAATACAAATTTTTCAAGGCATAAATTCAATAGCCAAGCACATTGTGAGTGGAGCCAAATTTTCCGGAAGGCCGAGGCCTTTCGGAAAATTTTTGTACACAGTGTTCCCGAGTGTCCAAGGGGCCTTTTTAGTTTTTTTTCAAATTCCAACAAAAAAATCGAAAATATCGAAAAATGGGGTTTTTGAGTAGACGAATTCTGGTGGAGACAGGAGTTGGAGTGGAGATGTTTGTATAGAGCGCCCATGCAAAATTATTTAATGTCAAAACTTCAATCCGTCCGGAATCCGGCAGAAAAATGAAAAAAACTGAAAGATTCGCTTTATAAATTCTAGGTTCAAAGCAATTCAATCGCGCCCAATTTTCATTCTATGCAGCATTCATTTTTTTAATCCTTAAATTTCAGAATTTTTTTTATTTTGACTCACATCAGACAAAATGGATCGCCGCCATCCGCTCTTCAGCAATTTCCACAATAATCCCACAGATCAGCAACCGCAACCACTCAGCCAATTCAGACCCGGCATAGGTCGTCGGCAATTCGCCGGAGACGCTGCCTACGAAGAAATGCTGTATAGCAAATAGTAAGAAAAATCCTAAAGCTTTAAATAAGTCTGAAAATCCAAAATCGGCCAATTTAAGACTTCTTAGTAAAACATAATATAATCTTTAATTCTATTTTAAGCCAAAAATCTAAACCGTGGATTACTGGATTAATAACTTAAATCCTAAAATTTAGAAAATCCTAGCCATGTCGATTTTAATAAAAAAAAATTGAAATCAAATTTTTATAATCTTGATACTAGAAAATCCTAAAATAATGCATGTCAATAGCCTAAACCTATAGTATTTTTAGGTTAAAATGAACTAAAATTCTATTTTCGAAAAATTAGACATTCATAATTTATTACATTTTAACAAATTTCAAAATAATCGACAAGAATGGATCAAAAGAAAAACCAGATTCTTTATGATACCAAATTTTACGCTTCAAAATCCATTTTTTCATGCTTAACTCGCCTGTAGCGTATTTGGGGGGGGGNCCCCCCCCCCTCATGGCCGGAAAAAATTTTAAGAAAAGGGGCTAAATTTTCAAAAATTTCTCCGGAGGTCCCTTCTGGACCCTTTTAGAAAAGTAAAATTTCTATTAAAACTTTATTTTTAAATAAATGATATTTTTTTATCATCCACCCTTTTTATCCCCCCCGTGGAAGCAAAAATTTGGATTTTTGGGCTATGGGACTGATTCCGCCCCCATGGCAAAATCCTGGATACGCCACTGTAACTCGCTCTCCGAATTTCGTTCTCACACAAGAACAGGATTGCCCCTATGAAATAATTTTTGGCAACCTCATTGTTCAAATCAAACTACGACACGCCATTTTCAGCTACGACACGCCAGGCCATGCTCGCTCCTTTCTCAGCGCTCGCGCGGCGACTCAAGACTCGCCGCTCGCCTCCCTGATGAACGCGAGCAGCACAAGTGCTCCCGGCGAATCCACACCATCGCTGATGAGCCAAGAGCAGGAGGCACAGCAAGCGCCGCCAGCGAGAAGCGCAGCCTCGCTGTTGTCGCTGATGCGCGATTATAATGATTACCAGCAGCAAAGTCAACAACAAGGTTTAGGATTTTTTTGCAATTTTAATAATGGAAGCTAATAAAGAGCGAAATTGAAAATAGAAGGCTCTGTTCAACCCGATTTAAGCCGCTTAGATTTTTGGGTTTTCAAAAAGTTGATTTAAACAATTTAAATCCTATTGTATTATATTCTTGACTCCATATATTTTGACCCGAATTTCGTTCTCACATAAGAACAGGATTGCCCCTATGAAATAATTTTTGGCAACCTCATTGTTCAAATCAAAGATAAAAAATATTATTTATTTTTTTATAATTTTTTTTTAAATTTTAGCCTATTATACTCCTCCTGGAATTGCTTCATCGGGTTATGGCCGTTTCGGAAACGGGTCAGAAAGTTTCTTCAGTTCTGGCGGTTTTTCTGGTGGCGGCTACTTCAACAATGCTTACGGCCCTCCTCGAGGTTAAACCCTGCAAATTAAAACACATTTTTTTAAACTTCTTATCGAATGGCACCAAAAAGCAAAAACACCAGGATTTGAAAAAAAAATTAGGGTAAATCGAATTTTTAGATGGAGACCTCCTACAGGGGAGTTGGGGGCGGAAGTTCGATTCCAACGGGTTTGATTCATTTAGAAAAAAAATTTTACTTTTACTCTTTTAAGACCTAAATAATTACTAAATAATTAGATTTAGCATAAAAATGTAAAGAAAAATTTTTAGTTAAGGAGTAAATTCTCAAAAAAATATTTCAAAATATAGGCGCCCTTCAAGTCAAGTATTACATTCTCAAAAAAATATTTCAAAATATAGGCGCCCTTCAAGTCAAGTATTACTAGTAATATTATTATTGATGTTGAGCTTATTTCTTTTAATTTACATTTTAATTTCAGATCAAAACATCCCTCGTGGTGCCAGTGATGCAATCGGCGGTCGAGAGGAGGGTCCAGTGGATCTGATCGGGATGATCCTGAAGGCGCGCAAGGCGGAGGAGGAGCGTACTGTGTCCTTCTTCAACAACCGCCAGCCGATCAGCTCGGCACTACCACCGAATCGAGGTATACCATAGAAAAATTGGAATTTTTTAAATTCGGAGCTAAATTTTTGACCTCATCTACCATACTAGCTTGTTTAGCTTGTTATTATGATTTTAAATAATTAGGCCAAAACGAGTTTTAATCGAAACTTTTTGGCATTTTTAGATATATATTTTTATTTAATAAACTCAAATTTGCATATAAAATTTGCTTCGAAATTTTTTTAAAAAAATTAATGTTTTGGTTCTTATTTTTTCAGTTCCCTATGGGATGCCCCCATCCTCGAGTATGACCAATCAGCAGCTGGGAGGAGGAACCGCTCATAACCAAATTCCGCAAATGATGCGCTTAACACAGGAAGGCGAATTCCAGCGAATCAACACCGACTTTCGCAATGGATTGCGGCTGAAAAAGGCGCAGTTTAAACAATGATTTTTTCGTTTATTGAAAAATAATTTAAAAATCAATTTTAATTTTAATGTTTTTTGCTCCATTTTTAGCTTCTCAGTGTTCCCGAGGACAAAGAGTTGTGGATCGAGACAAAGACTGGACAAAATGCCACATCGGACGAAGAAGATGGCGGTGGCAAAACGTATTACTACAGTCCGATCACTTTCCGCACAACTTTCCATCGGCCACCAACTGCGCAGTGCCACATTGTCCACCAACTGCATGTGCAGAAATTGCTGGACACGGTAATTTTTTAATTTCTAGGGATTTAATTAGAAAAAATGATAATATAAAATTTTAATTTAAAGGTTTTAATTCAATTTTTAGTATATTTTTAGTTTTTACCCTTTTTACAGACCACACCAACCACAATGATTGTGAAGCGCATCAACCATCAACTAACGGAAGAGGCAATGCGTGCCTATTTCGAGCAATTCGGAAAAGTTGCTTTCGCCATTGTTTGCCGATACAGAGATGTAATCCAATAGCAATTTTTAAATTTAAAAAAACAATAACCATTTTAATTTATTAAATATGTTTTTATAGGTGATAAAACCGAATGCCAAAAAAGGCTATTCGCGCAATCTGGCCTATTTCCGGATGGAAAGTGTGGCAGCTCAAAATAAAATTCTGCAACAAAATTTACACAACATCGGTGGACAAGAGGCGAGAAAAATAGAATACAAAATTAAATTATTACAAAGATTCCCGCCATAAAAACCAAATGCTAATAGCAATTTTAGGTTGAAGTTCGCATTCCAGCAAATCGGGTTTTTGTTGCCCGCTTACCAGAGAGTGTATCTCCCGAGGAACTGTTAGAATATCTTAGCCAGGAAATTTGGACCATCGACGAAGCTGCATATGTTATTGATGGTAGGAAGTTTTTTTTTGAATTTTGCAATAATTTCTGATGGGATGATTCAAATTATTCTTCAGGAATTTGTATAACTTTTTAAATTAATTTCAGATTAGTTTAATCGGCCTAAACTAGCATTTTATTGCTGATTTTAATTTATTTTCAGTGTACTTTCCACTTCCCTACCGCCAATTTGCTTTTGTCACTTGTGGCGGACAACGAATTGCTGAGAAACTGGCATTGTTAGAACCAAATATTTTTAAAATTTATTATTTTTTATTCCAGGAAAGCAGATTTCATGTTCAAGGGTCGCCAATCCATTTCTATTGCATCTTTGCATAGAGAAGAAAATGGTGGGAAAGAAAAATTGTTTAATAAATTTTTATAATTTTTTGCAATCTTTACTGCTTTTTCGAATTTTCACCCTTTTTAAACTTCTTTTAATATTTATTATTTTTTGCAGAACTTGCTGACAAGTTATTCAATGACAAAGTACAATTTTTGGCCGGCCGGAATGAGCTGGCACGTGTGCGTTCCTTGCAAAATATATCCACAGAAGTGAAATTCATGTTGCAGCAACTGATTATGTCCAACAAACGTAATTAAAAATAAATTTAAAAAATATATTTTTTCCAAAAAAGGAAAATTTGCTTTAAGAATTTTTCATTATCCTTTTAAGAAATGAATATTTTCTCTTTTCTTTCTTTTATATTTCTTAAATTTTAAAAATCAAAATTATTTAAAACATGAAATTTTGTTGTTCCGATGATTTCTCGATAGGACGGCGAATCTTATAATTCAAAGAAATTATTTTTTTTGCTAAAAACTTTGACTCTTTATCATATTTCTTATTTTTCGGATCCATTTGATGCTTTGTTACTTTTTAAATTTATTTATTTATTTTTTACCAATTTTTCAGCCATCAATCCGATGACCCTGTTGTGCGAAATAAACACCGAATTCCTGAAAAATACGGAGGAAAAGATCCGCAACTACTTGTATGTGCAAGAACACGTGCTCGATATCTTCAAGAACTTGACGACACTTAACGAATCCTATGGGGGCGAAGATGGCGGTGGGATTATTTTAATTTTTTGAATTTATTTTTAAATAATTTGTTTTTCTTGTATTAAACGAAACATTTAAATCTTTTTTGAATTGGATAGAATATTAATTATGCTTATTTTATAAGGGATTAATTTAATTTTATTTTTTATATGGAAAAAATGAATTTTAATCTAATGAATTTATAGATAATTTTTTTATCCATTTATCCATTAAATCATTTTAAAGTATTAAAAATTTAATAAATGATTTTGGGCTAAAAAAGAAAATAAATAAATGAAAACATATCTTGTCGGGTACACATCATTTCCCCGCCGCCGTTTCCCCGTCGTCGTTTCCCCGCCGGTCATTTCCTCGCCAGTGCCCATAGAAAAAAATTTGAAGAATTTTCAGATTTTTATACCTTTAAAAATGAAATTTTGTAAATCTCTTTTGAAAAAATTTATTAAACAATTTAATCGCGTTCATTTTCTAATTAAAATTTGAAAAAAAATAATAAAATTTTTTAATCGACATCTTTTTTAATAAAAATTTTTAAAAAATTAATTAAAAAATTTCTTAGAAAAATTCAAAAAAATTTCAATTTTGAAATTTCATAAAAATTCGATTTTTTCAATTTTTTCTACGAGCTCTGGCGGGAAAATGATGCAGCGGGGAAACAACGGGCGGAGAAATGACTGCGGGGAAATAAATAACTGCGGTGAAACGGCGGCGGGGAAATGATCTGCTTACTGCTTTGCATATTGACATAATTTTTTTAAACTAAAAATTTATAAATTACTTAAGAAATTTACCCAGGTGGTCTAAGAAAGAGAAAACGTTTGGCCAATGACGACGAAAACGAACCCTTGAGAAACGATGAGGAGGACGAGGTTGACGAAGAGGTTGAGGGGAGAACAACCCAAAATACCTCCAATAAGGATGACGAAGATTTCGGTGGGAAATTTAATTTTAATTAATTATTAAGTTTATTTTTATTTTTCTAATTAAGCTTTTCACGCCTCGGATTCATACTTACCTAAGGGAAGCAATTTTGCTAAAAGTGAGCCCAATCCCGTTTGTTATCCATTTGTGAAAGTCTTTGAACGGGTTTTTCCCTACACATCTGCCCAGACGTCAATTGAGATTGCGCGCAAATTAAGAAATTCAAACCAACAGCCCTTAATCTAATCATATGAATTTATCTCATTTGAAATTTTGTTTAGAATAAACAATAACAACAACATCGAAATTCCACATCATACATCTTATAGGGGGGGGGGTCGACCCCCCTACCACCGTCGTAAGAGACCCCAAGGGTACCCCCTTCGTAAGGGGAGGGAGGGGCAGCATCTTCTAAAAATATTTCATCTAGATTCTTATTTTTAGGATATTTTCGATTTTGAAATTCGAACCAAACCGAATAGAAAAAAATTATTTTGTGAGTTTAGCGGTAGCTTTTTAAATAATTGGTTCGATTGAAAAATAAACGCGATAAACCATTGTTTTTCCCCAATCTTCTATTACAAAAAAGTTCTTGAGTCTTTTTGAATTTGTTATTTTTAATTTATTAGTGGCCATAGCACCCTACCCCTGATACGATTTTCTTTGATGAGCTTTTTTATGTTTCATTTTTAGTTGCCGGCGAAGCAATGAGCAGCAACTCCCAAGTCACGAGCACTATCCATCCTTTGGCTGAAATGCCCAGAGATTGAAAAGCGATAATTTTATTATTTTTTTAATTTTACATTTCTTATTAAAATCCATAATTTAATCCACCGACTAATTTTTTATTGCTAATTGTGAATAAAATTACTGTAAATATTATGTAAAAATTTTACTATAAAAGGAATGCCCAACAAAGAATAATTACCTTCTGGTCCTTTCTTATACTATTTTAAATAGAGCTAAATAATTTATCGTAAAATTAACTAAAAATAACATTTATACACCAAAAAATAATATAAATTGACAAAATATCCTTTGTTTGTTTTTTTTTTATAAAATTTGATGATTAAAATTGAAATTTCTGATTTAAGTCTATATATATTTTTTTACTATTGGATTAGGATGTCTTGGAAGTAAAGCCGAAAATTACAAAAAAATCCGAACAAAACCACAAAATTTCAGTATATAGAGTGTAAAGTATTATAGATCTGTTGGAAGGGGAATCCGACTTGGCCGGCAAGGTGCAACAAATGCCGATCGATGACTAGTGTTACAGTGTTTAGCAAAGTAGTCAATTTGGTTTCCTAAAAATAAAAACGAAACTTTATTTGATATTACCGATAAGAAATACAGGAATACTTTCTGAATTCTGATACGGAATTCCAGAATTTTTAATTGAGATTGAATAATAATTCTAGTTCTAGCTTCCACGACATCTAATTACTTAATACATTAAGGAAAAATATTTTCAAAATCCCGCGACGTTAAAAAATAGGGCAAAACGGCATACTAATACAAGAATGAGCTTTTTATAACATGTCAAAAAACGCGTGGCTACACGATAATCGGGCCATATTCAAGATGCTACTTAGGGCCTTAAGGAGTACCGAATCCAAAGTTATCACTTAGGCCTTTTTTATAACCAAAACCATAAAAAGAATTGTCCATTTGGTCTTTTAGTTTTTTTTTTTCAATTTCTCTAAAATTTTTGAAACTTTTTTGCATGAAACAATCGACTTCAAGCTCGTTTTGCAATGTATCTGTTCTATCAGCGAATATATGGAATTGCTAATAACTAGGGATGGGATAGTTAGGCAAATGCCTATTTTTTTACATGTTTTAGCAAATTGTGAGCATTTTTTATTTAAAAATTTGGTCATTTTTAATGCCTATTTTGGCTTTTTGAGCCTATTTTAGGCGCCTATTTTGCCATTTTTACATGCCTAACTATCCCATCCCTACTAATAACATTCCCTACCGGATTCTGTGCAGCAGATGCCACTTGTCTTTTCAAATGGCGACAAAGCGGTAATGGAAGTAGTTGTGGAGCATTCTCTGGCCAATCAACATCGTATTCTGATCGTTGAATTTGCCGTTTTGTCGCATTGCCAACTCGAATTTGTCCCAAAACTCACGGCACTCGACCAATATTCGGTTGGCCATGGCCACAAAGCGTTTTTTCGTCTCCGACCTTGGGACCAAACAGTCCCGGATCTTGGCTAGAAGTTGCTTGATCCCGACTACTGCGGGGTCCAGGTTGGCACTTTGGTACCCTTGGTAGTTGGTCAACATTCGGACGGTTTTACAAAATTTTGGTTCCGATTCTGATGAGTATTGGTCCCTGAAGTGTTCCTTCCAAAAACAAAAACGCCACGTTGTTGGCCGTCCCCCGTCATCCAGCTTCCCAAACTTTGGACTTCCGTGCTTCGATTAACAGGTACGGTATTTGAGGGGGCAAATTCACACTGGAGACACTTTCAGAATGCTTGTTCTGGTTGGGCCTGGCATTTCCATTTTGGTTATTCTGGCCCAGCGCACTATTATTAAAATGTATGTTCTGATTCTGACCCGGGATCATGCTGTGAATATTCCGACTGGGTATTCTAATGAAAAGAGGCCTGTTCTGGTTGACAACGTTATTTCCAAAATGAATATTCTGATCTGACATCACATTTCCTGTTCGCTTTATTCTGATTAATCGTGGTTCTATCAGATTGTTTGGTCTGATCCGGAATGTGTTCTCCACTTTGAACTATCGTTGAACTGATACGAAGCAAGATTTCTTCTGGTATCTGGTTCTGATTAGCCATGGGAATTCCACTTTGATTGTTCTGATCAGCTATTCTGGTCTGCTCATTTGCTCTGACTTTTTTGAAACCCGAATTAGCCTCATCATCGCTCAAATGATTTCGTTTCTTCGGCGGAAGCACATTTTCTGTACCTCAAAAAAACAAATTTATGATTCGCATTTTTGAGACAGCTAATATCCTCACTAATTAATCAGCGATTAAAAATTCTAAATATAATATAATCTTTCGGATTATGAAATCAGTATGTCGCGATAATGAATACTAACAAATAAATTCGAGTTTTGGGAAGGTCGAAAGGAATGGTACAAATCTGAACAAAATAAAATTCCGCGATAATTTTTATTTCTACAATCAGAACTTATTAGATTATATTAATTACTTATAAATTAAAAATAGTGATTTTGGACCTTGAAACAATAGAGCTATATATTCAATTCTTTGTATACAACTCTATAGCATTTTCCCCCTATAATTACCATTTTTATTGCTGTATAATTGCTGCAAAAGTCCAGATACACGGTTCGCATTGGGCTCAACGGCTTGTGGTTTGGCTACCTCAACTGCTTGATCAGTGATAAGAAAATAAAGTAGCAAGAAAAATGCTACACTAAGGGAATAGTAGCAAAAAGACATGGGTAATTGCTAACTGGAAAACTGGATTCAATTCAGTAAAATGATTTCAATAATTAATAGGATATAAATATATAGGAACGAGTAAAGTAGCAAAAATTTAGTTTTGAAATAATAATCGATGGATTAAGAATAGAATTATTATAATGAGGGAATAAATTCATAAATTGCATAAAACATCATTTGACATAGTGCAATAGACGTATTAAATTATAGAAATAATCTATTTTGAATAATATGAAAAATAATTGATTATTATAGATCGAATATATTGTATAGAAATAGTAAATAGATCTATTAATATTAAAAGTAAAATAAAATAAAACTAAAAGTAAAATAGCGCTAATAAGACATTATGAATTGATGTTGACTAAATGCAGGGTTCCGATCGATAAATTTTTAAAATAAGGACGTCAAGATCAAAAAATAAGGATTTTCGTTACTAAAATAAACAAAAATAAGGACGCTTCAAAAAATGTTTTATACCACATGAAAATCAGAAACAGTGAACCAAAAAATCGTATTTTTCGCCACTCATAATCAATTTGAGCAATTTGGGGGTTGAAATGAGCAATTCATAAAACTGGGAACAAATCGAGATCATAAATGAAGGAATTTCGGGTGCCTGTCCAGTGGGCCGAACAAATGAAAAAACTCTTTCCACACTTGCATTTTTTTTTGAAAAATTTCATAGTGTAGGGAGTCCGCCGGAGAAAATTTTGAAAATTTAGACCCTTTTCCTTAACAAAATCGGTCATTTTTGAATAAATTCTTCCAAAAATCTAAAAATAAGGACAAAATAAGGGATAAATAAGGACTCGGGTCCAAAATAAGGACAAATCTTAGAAATAAGGACATTTTATTTTTATAAGATTGGGACCCTCAAAATAAGGACAATCCTTATAAATAAGGACAGATTGGAGCCCTGACTAAATGTTGACTAAAATGTTGACTAAATTTTTTGTTAATATGTAATAATTTTTGCAACTTTTACGACTTCTTTGTGTTAGAAAGAAATAATAACAGGCATAGCAATCTATGCTAACAAAAAAACACAACACTATCAGAAGATGGAAATTGGAATAACACGATATCATCAATAATATGAAATATAATAGGTTAGATGTAATATAAGCATGGAATTAAAACACAAAAAACATCCTCCTTAAGTTCATCCTACATTTCGCATAAATTTATTTCACATAAAAGAAGAAAAATGTTCATTACCCATAAAAATTAGGGGAAAAAGAGGCAGGACTGTTCAATAGGTGAGTGTCGGATGATTTTTGATTTTTAAATGCAAAATTTTTATTGTTAGGCTCGCCGACTAAGCCACCCAGGAGCTGCCATAGATAGACGGGTAATTATGAAAATCCGGGGTAACGTTAGAAAATTTATGTGAAATGAACTTATGTGAAATGAATTTTATGTGAAATGAAGGGCCCCCTCCTTAAAGTTGCATTTTCCAAACAACCAAAATGTGGCTTTGCTCATTTTCGGCCCAAAAATGTGGCAAAAATGTGGTAATTTTTGTGAAAAATGATGGAGAAAATCGAAAATGTTACATTCCCCTTCCACAGATCCCTTTTCGCCTTTTTAGAAAAATATTAAATTAAATGTCGTGCGGCAGAATTTTTTTTAAATTTAGGTTTTTTTCTAAAGTAAATTGAGCATTTTTTGCTTAAGAACAAAATTTCACTGTATTAAAGAGTTAGAGGCCAACGGATAAAATTTTAATCAAAATTCGAATTAAATAATTAATTACTGCTATATAAATGTCAGAACATTTTTCGACAGGATAAACAATTTTCTAGCAATTATTTCAAATCAGATGCTAATAAGAAAGGTAGCAATGCTATGTATATATTAAAAAATGAAATGAGCATGTAAAAAATATAAATGCTAGCAAGTTTTGTTTAAAGAATCTGAAATCTACTAGCTAACTGCAAATCTGTTAACAATAGACACAAGCTACAAAAAATTATATTAACATGTAAATCAATTAATCATAGGAAAAATTGGCGCTACCGGAAAGAAGGCCGTTTTTGAAAACCCATTAATTTAACAGGGGGGACCCTTTTCATTTGAAAACCAAAAAAAATTTTTTTTCATTTTTTTTTTGCTTTTATGACTATTTTTGAGCAAAAGGGTTGCAAAAAAACAAAAAATTTTTTTTCATTTTTGCCTAAAAGGGGGGACCCTTTTAGTGGGTTTTCAAAAACGGCCTTCTTTCCGGTAGTGCCGAAAAATTAATAATAGAAAAATAAAATACCGAGTTGGGGGGATGTAAAAGTAGCATTGTATGAAAGGTAAAACAAATTAAAAACTGCCAAACTTGGCAATCATTCGGAGAGCAGCCATATTATATCACGGTCCTTCCTGTCTATATACGCATACATTTTCGTATATAAATTGATGTGGACCAATTACATGATTTATTATGTAAAATATAAAATATATTCATCTTCAGGCGAATATCTTATGACTTTCCATTTATTGAATGTATTAAATAATCGATAGATTTGTTCGAGCTATATTTAATTTTTCGCACAATTTTTTTCGTTCTTGATAATTTCACTTTCATATTTTACCTAGCAATACATATTTTGTTTTTCACTAAATTATAATTCAATACAATGGTCCGTATCTGTGAAAATTTTTTAAAATTTTTACTGCTTTTCCATGGTAATTTATATATTTAATTTCATAAGTTATCATTTATATTAAGAAACTTTTTTTAGTAACAATAAAAGCTATGGAAAATAATTCCTCAAAACAAATCTCCATCGATCAGGGTTCGAGTTCGAATGATATGTCAGATATTCAGGACTGGTTTCATCAATTACATATAGGTAATACGCTGTTAGTATTATCGGATCTAATAAAACGGGTTGCTAACAACTTATATCATTTTTGGTTTAACTTTACTTTTATATATATTTTATAATTAGGGGCATTCTAATAAAACTAATTTTCACCATCTATAAGGATGTTGAAAAATCAAACATTCTTTCTAACTTTTTAATAGATCACCAAATTCTTAGACAATTCTAACCTGATACTATAAGAAAATTTCATTTTCATCATTTAAAATGCCAAATTAATCTATACCTTATTCTAACCATGAATATATTTTAAAATCTGAAAGTACAGGCCAAAAACATCATATATAATTCATTTCAGTGAGAAGCTTTTAACATATAAATACCTATCTTAATTGTAGATTTTTAAAAAGATAAGCTGGAACATGGGTGTTTAGGCTACCTCACAATCAATTTTTATAATTATATGCATTTGTAGAGCACGAAAATAAAGCTTTTAGAAGATTTATTTGATGGCCATACTGATGAGATGAGCTCTAGCAGAGGAATAACGGATGCAAAAACAATCGAAAATAACACAATTGAACCTGCTGATCATTCTTTACACATTACTGCTAATACCACGAACCGAACAAACTCATGGTCAACTGGTCCTAATGTGTCTTACCATGATAGGAAACTCGGCAACCCTACCGTATACAATTCCACCGATGAATTTAATCATCATACAAACTCTGGCGCCAACAACCCTACCGTACCTACATCAGGTCAACAACCACCCCTAAACTACAGACCTTACATGACTACAGTAACCCTGTTGCCCACTTCTAATAAATACCCTCCTCCTTCATTTCCTTACCATCCTTCTGTTCCTGCAATATCTCCATCAGCAGCTCTACCAGTTGTAAATACCGTAATCCGGCCGAATCGCAGAACCACCCCTCCCTTGGTACAACAACCAAACATTCCTTTTGTACCTACAGCATCTCAACAACACCAACCATTGACAAATACCGTAAACCAATCAAGGAATAGAGCTTACAGTCCCCCTACCGTACCGCAAATACCCGTTCCTGGATGTCCTCTCCTAACCATTACAAGTAAAAGTGCCCAAAACGATATGGTCCGAGAGATTCTTCGGCTCAGCCTACATTACCATGGCATCTATTGCAACATATCTGATTCGATAAGGGCCAAAAGATCGGCAATTGATTTGCTAATCCAAGAAATTAATCAGCAAAACACTGTACAAGCGAACGCCAACCACTGGATGACCAGAAAGTTTGAATGGATGTATGGATGTTTGGAGAAGGAATCAAAGGTATACTTTGTTTTATTTTTGATCTGATCTGAATGAGTTTATTCTTGATCGGCTCTTGATTGGAAGGGACCCCAAAACTAGAAGATGAGAGATCAGATTCCGAATATGATAGCAAAATACAAGATAAGATAAATTCGGTCGGTATCCAAGAAAAGGGAGATGGAAGATTAGAATCTGGTATTGGGATAAATGGACCAGTATCTTGCATCATAATAAATTTATAAGAGATTCAGAACTATAGTTATCAGAGTAATAAGAGTCAACACATGGTATAATAGGAATCGATTCATGGATCAGCAAATGGGAATACCGGAAGTTGGAATCGGAGCAAATAAACTAGACCAACCAGAATAGTGGGCTCTGAATACAATATAATAGCAGAATTTATTATTTCCTGGGATAAGCTGACCAGATTCAGAAACTGAATAACAGCTAAATGAGCTAGCCTTAATTAGGCGCATAGGAGAAAGGTCAGAATCGTCTGTATCTCATTAATTTCAAAAGGCCTTTGAAATGCTCAAAAGTATTGTATCAACGATCGTGAAAACGGAAGCTAGCAGGTTCATCAACCGAATGACGGGAGTTTATGCTGAGCTCACAACGAAAGGACATGTTGCAGTCCAACTGACGAATTATTTTTGCAATTTACGGCTGTACCAGCATCTGAATGAACATTTGCATAATGAAGACCACAGGGTAATTTTTGTAATTTTCGAAGAAGCATATTTTATGACAATTTTTGAAAAATGAAATCATTTGTTTTAAGGATTCCAAAAAAGTTGACTTGCGAGACTCAAAAAGTCATAATTTTACGTTTACCTTTTGTATTTTTAACATAACAAGGCTTAAATTAAAAAAATCATAGATTTATTTTTTAGCAAATGCCATATCAAATATGAGATAAACGAAAAATATCAATAATAAATCTGGATCTTCGAGGCAACATTTTTTAGGAAGCATCGGACCAGAATGTGCTATTGGCCGATTGGTTGGCTACCATACAATGGACGCTAGAACAGAGCATGTCGAACATTGCCGAGAAAAACGGATTCCCGAGTTTGATGATGAAACAAATCCTCATAGACTAAGAGTTGAAAAATTTCTTTGTTCCAACTATTCGAATTTTTTGTTCTAAACATTTGATAAAATTTAAAATTAATTAATTATAGATGTGAGTGCGTTTTTGTATGACTGTGTGATGATCTAACTTATTAGTAAGAGCGGTGAAATCTTATAAAAATTGATTAAACTTGGCAGTGATGTGGAAAATTGTGGCTTTAAAAATCTCTAAAAATTCTTTCACCGCGAATCCATACTATCTCAATGTTAACAACTAATTGATATATGCATAATATTGCTTGCTAATAATATTGTAGTATTGATAATTTGTTACAAAATAATAAATTCGAATACCGAAAAACAAATGCTGCCGAAAAATATTGCTAATACTAGAAAATAATTATCAAAACATAGCAGTAACAAGAATAGAAGTCAGAAAAAATGAAAACAAAAAGTGCTAGCATGTTGTAGGAATTTTATAGCCCGTTCAATTCTCTATAATGTCTAACCATTGAATATCGAAAATAACATTATACAAGTAGGGGAAAAAAGGCTCCAAAATATCAACCCTAATTGGCGTCTCTAGGGTGACTGTCTACCAAATCTTCAAAAAATTCCAGTAAAAAATTTTCAAAAGAAAAAAAAGAAATTTTATGCATAAGGAGTATGGTATATTAGAGTAGTTAAAAAGGAGCGCAAGAGTAGGTCCATAAACACCAAGTGAAACCGGTACAGGCTCAGGGAGCGAATGAACCGCAATCCCCGGATTTCCATGAGAAAAGTCAGAGAGGACACCGGGATCAAAAGAAAATCAATCCAACTTATGGCCAGAAATGAGCTTTATATCGAGCTCTATAAACCCTAAAAAATTCAGCTTAGCTTGCGAATCAAATGGAGAATTTCTGCCCATAAGATATTGATTGCTCCTCCAGCGGCACGCAGGTACCCCCACCCTTCTCCCGGACGAAATTTTTTCACAATCGAAGCCCATCGATAATCAACAAAATGACAGAATATGTGTAAAACATCCCCCTCTTTCTGATCATATTTCCAATTATTCGAAAAACGCTTCATAAGTTTTAGTTTGGGCCGTAATTTCTTCCATGGGCAAAAAATCCTGATTTTTGGCTACCTAGGGGTCCAATTTATAAAGTTTATTAGATATCGAAAAATCTTAGGGGCTTTTTGAAACCTCTTTCTATGGGCTACTTTTTGGGCCATAGAGAGGATTTTTCAGTTGCATTTTGTCGCTACCCAAAAGGACCTCGAAATTTAGGACCGGTGTTGGGACCTATCTGCCCGGGTTCATATCATCCAAGAAAGGCCCCCATATTTTCCTGATCTGAACTCGATGGAATTTTCCTTCTGGGCTATTTTGGAGGCCAGGGTATATGCTACTCCTCAAAAAAATTCGGAGCCGCTTATGTGGTTCCTTCATAGAGAATTGGGCAAAATTCCGCTCCAAGAGCTGCGTGCCATCGTCGAAAATTTTTCCGCGCGACTTCGTCTCTGTATCCGGGCTAAGGGCGGACATTCTGAATCTTAATGATTGTATTTGTAACCCATTTTGTTAAGCATCTTTTGACACTATTTGATTGTGATTTGATCAATTAATAAAAAAGTTATTAACAATTTAATGCGGGCCATTTTTTTTGCCGCACCCTGTATAATAGTTTAGGAATTTAATTCATGATGTAAATCTTCGATAATTTTTATACAAAAAGACAAATATATGAGAGTCTGCAGAAAATCTGGGTGTACAGCATGTTCTTTGCCGATCTGTACGATTAGGTCAACCAATGTAATTACACTTTACTTTTTTCCCTTGTAGTTATTGTTTTTTTTAAATATTATTCTTATTTAAATACGATGTGAATTCTCCTAGCAGTTTTATTTTTGTTAAATTATTTTTATTACATATTTCACTTTTTTGCTAGAGATGCCAGAAAGTCGGTTTGAATCCGGCGCGAATGTTTTTTTTACCGGAAGGGCTTTGCCATTCATTGCATTTAACGTTGTCAAAATAAAATATAAATTATAAATGATCCCTAACTATCTAAGCCACATTTGATGCCTAATAAGTGACTTTTGCTTAGTAAGCCATTAAGGCTTACGAAAAAAATTTCAACCAAATTTCCATCTGCCAACCTCCTAGGGATAGTTTTCTTAAAAACACATGAGCTTAAAAACAAAAATTAATCCAACAAAAATAAAATCCGCCTTTTTTCTCAGTGTGATTCGATCTTCCTACCAGGCCAAAAAACATTAGTCACTCTTGTGGCACTCCCGGCTTTTGCTTGGGGTCTAAATTCCCAAAGTTTTTTTGGTGTCATTCGATACTGCTCTGATCTTGGGTAATTTGAAATTTTCCTATAATAAATTTTTAATATTGTATAACTTTCGGACATACTTTGTATAGCAATAAATATTTGAGAAAAAATAATTTGTATTCGAAGAGCATAACACTAAAAATAATATCAAATGGATTGGGTTGGGGTATAAAATTTAGTATTCTTATTATTTATTATGATGGATTTCAATACGTTTAAATGGTGAATTCTCATGGAATTACCACCACACTAGGCATATTGACATCAATAAAGCATCAATAATTACGTCAAAATGATTTATTAATCAAATTTTTATTATGTATACAGATAGGGATCTGGGATTACTAAAGATGGAATTACGTAGATGGAATAATAAGTAAAAGTCTATTTTTCCTGCTAAATAAAGCCTTGGCAATTGATACTTGTGTAGTCTTTTTGGTATAATTTTTATCCTTCCCCTTCCCCTTAAATATTTGATTTTTTTATTTTTCCCCTAATTATTTTCTAACAAGAGGATTTTCAAAGGTGCTTAACACAATTTTCAAAGGTGCTTAACACAAATCAAGTCTTCGAGATACGAAAAGTCGAAAATGATAGTGAAATTTTAATTAAAACAGCAATGGTCAAAAAATTTTGTTCGATTTTCGTTCTAAAAATGTTCCATAAATATCAGCACCTTCGAAAATTCCTTGTAGTTTTTAGTTTTGTTAGACAAAGAATTTCAAGCAACTTCAAAATAAAAAATTTTGCTATCATTAAACTAGAGTGAATAATAGCATTAAACTGACTGAGCTTAAGTCATTGATAATGGTCCATTAAGAAAATATATGGCCAAAATACACCATCATTTAATTGAAATTCAGAAAAAAACTTAAAAATTCAGTAAAAATTCAGATCCTTTTCCAACATATACCAAATCCAAAGGGGGGCTCATTTTGTAGTTAGCTAAATTAAAGGCAGTTGAACGATCTTTTGGCAATCCAGCAGCTTTATTATGTATTTTTTTAAATTGAAAACTACAAAATTTATTCATTGAATTAAATCTAAGTGATTTATACCCAGACACTTTAACACTAATTTTAATTGGTGCTATGTCGTTAGTAAAAAGTGCAAATAGTGTCGTTAGTAAAAAAAGTGCAAATGGTGTCGTTAGTAAAAAAAAGTGCAAATAGTGTCGTTAGTAAAAAAAGTGCAAATGGTGTCGTTAGTAAAAAAAAGTGCAAATAGTGTCGTTAGTAAAAAAA
>LDKF01000089.1:194908-205541 GCA_001026735.1 Rotylenchulus reniformis | reverse complement strand
TTATTTATTTATTTTTTTATTTATTCAAACCACAAGGCACTATGCGCGCTCTTACAGTGGTGAAAATGAAACAAAAACAAATGATCACAAAAATAAATGTCACCAAAATTATAAGATGGATTAAATTAATAGGAAAGGGGGCAAAACACCGATACAAATATGGGTCAAAAGATAAATTGGCAATCATGAACAATTCGCATCCCAAAAATTTTTTTTTTAAATTTATTTACGTACCAGCGAAAAAACGACTTCCCCGGGGGTAACTTTTGATGCTGAATCCGAATCTGACGTCCGTTTTGACGTCCTACGTCATCTGACGTCACTTATTGACGCTGACGTCAAAAATAATTTTTTTGTAAAATCATCCAAAAATGACTTCCCAGGGGTAATTTTCAAAGCTGAATTCGATTATGAAGTCTATTTTGACCTAGTGCGTCAACTGACGTCTATTAGAACTATAAATATGTACTAAATAGCTAGACGGTTTCGGCGAGCCCAATAATAATAAGTTCAATGTGAATTTAATATTCTCTTAGCCCGAACCTATTGAACCGTGCTTTTGCCTAAGCCCCAACAAAAAAATATAGAATGCCGAGTTATGATAGACTTCATAATCGGATTCAGCGTTGAAAATTACCCCTGGGAAGTCATTTTTGGCTGATTTTACAAAAAAATTATTTTTGACGTCAGCGTCAATAAGTGACGTCAGATGACGCAGGACGTCAAAACTGACGTCAGATTCGGATTCAGCATCAAAAGTTAAATAAATTAAAAAAAAATTTGGGATGCGAATTGTTCATGATTGCCGATAAATTAACAATCGATAAAAGGAATTAGTTACCCTACCAAACCACTAGGCATCTTCATTTTTTTAATGCATTTTTTAAATTCATTTGTCCGATAGATTTCCATTATATCACCAGGCAATTTATTCCATGGCGATATTACCCGTGTGAAAAAATTATTTCTTGTTTTCCTTATACAACGTTTATTTCGTAAAAATAATTTTTTCCTTGATGTTCTTTCGGTAAAAAAGAAATATTTGTTTGGATCTAAGTGGGTCTGTCTTGAAATTATTTTCTGGGCCATAGTTAAGTCGGCTAATTCTCTTCTTAAACTTAAAGTTGGCAATTTGCACTTTTTTAACCGCTCTTCATAAGAAAGTGAAGCCAAACCACATTTCTTAAATGCATTTCTAGTGAAAAATTTCTGAACTTTTTCAATATTTAGTTGATTTTTCTTCAATTCCGGATTCCAAACTTCTGTGGCATATTCTAATTGGGGCCTCACATAAGTTTTATAAGCCAAAATTAACTTACCGTATTACCTCTATTATTATGGTAACCTCTAATAGAATGGTAACCTCTAATATAATGGTAATGGTTGATGGAGTTTGAAAAATATAATGGTAACCTCTATTATAATGGTATCCTCTAATATAATGGTAATATCCGGAAGCTGGAGAAAAGGCCTATAAAATTTTTTTACCAAGACTTTTAAGACGTCTTTTTTAAATAATATTGTTTTTTTTGAATATATTTTTTATTCGATGTAAATACATAAGCGAAGGAATAAGTATTGTTGAGATTGGTACTAATAAGTTAATTTCGCAAAGACTCAAAAAAATATCTAGTAATAGTCATACAAGGTGTTGATAAAGTTCTTAAACTTATCACCAAACCATTTTTTGGAAAAATATATTAAAAAATAATTTCAACGAAATAATATAGAATGTAATATAATTGAAAAACACAACAAAAATCCGATTCGATTATATTATTCAAAATATTTATAGTCGACCGAATACAATCGGGTCGGATCCACCAAAAAATTTGCTTTTTCGAAAAAAGTCAAGAACTTTATTCCTAAGACTACTTACTGGATTACGGGATTCAGTCAATATTAATATTAAATCAAATCAGCGCAAAAAACCATTTGACTCGGAAATTTATTTTTGGTTCTATGATTTTATGGCGAGAAAGATAGGTTTCCTCTTTTTCTCTTACCCTTTTTCTCTGTATTCTTTCGGTTTTTATTTTTATGTCAGGTCAGCGAAAGATTCGTTTCATAAAATAATTGATTAAATTAGATGAGGTTGAAAAATATAATGGTAACCTCTAATAGAATGGTAACCTCTATTATAATGGTAACTTTTGGATGGGGTTGAAAAATATAATGGTATACCATTATAATAGAGGTAATACGGTATCTAAATCCCTTATTCTTAGTGAACGCAATAACTGATGAGTGATGACTAACTAAATACGCATTTTTAATTATTTTCTTAAATTGATCTGTGAATGAAAGTTTCGAATCAATCAAAACACCCAAATCCCTCATGCATTTTGTTTCTTCAATTCTTTCACCATTCAAAATGTATGGAGTCTTTAAATTTTGTTTACCTATATAAAGGACAAAACATTTTTTTAAAGAAATTCCAATGCCATTTTGCTTAGACCATTTTTCTAGGCGATTAGAGCATTAGTTTATAATAAGTTATAAACTAAATTTTTTTATTTGGACAGGGAAATTATCCATACTAACTTTTTGAAAATATTAATTTTTTCTGGGAACATAAATGCACGGAGGTGTCGGAAGCGAAAATCAAAAAATCAAAATTCTTGTTCGCAAAATTGAAAAAGGGCAAAGAACAAAATATAAACCTATAAAAATGGATTATTTCCCAAAATCCCCTCTTTCTCATAAAGAAAAAAAAAGAAAAAAAAAGAGCAGACTGTTAAATTTTTAAATTTAATTCTTTATTCTGAAACAGTCATAAGTCGGCAAGGAAAATTGATATCATTAAATGAAAATAAGTTGATCCTTCCTCCTCTCCGATCATTCGTCTAATTTGTCCAGATCACTAGAGAGAGATGGTAGATTATTTAAAATTTGACCAATATAAAGCTAATTTCTCAAAAACTCACGGCACTGAGTCCACTGTCCGGGTCCAAAAATGGCGCATCATCGGTTGACTGATGCTCTCCAGATAATCGCATGTCCGGACCCGGACCCTGCTGCCTTTTCTCATTTTCAGTTCGGGCGGACAATGTCTGAACAGCTCCAACTCCAGGGGCCGATCCATGCCCTGCAACCGCGTGTTCAGTTCCATCAGTTCTGCTGGTGTCTGGTTGTGCTGGATGCTGCAGTTCAGCCAGCGCAATTTCTGCAATCGATAAACTAGTGTTGCCTGCAACTTTTTGTAAAAATTCCATGCCTTTACAATAACATACTTGATTCGATTGGAACAAATTTGTTATGAACTGTGCGGACACTGGCAATCCACAATGTAGATGTAGGTACTGTAAATCAATTTTTGACCATATTTTAGTAACTAATGAAAAAAAAATTAATTTTTCGCCCACCTCGATATTGCCTTTGGCATTCAGTCCGTTGATTGCGCCAAGAATTTGTGTGTCCAATATTTCGTTGTTATGAGAATAGCCGATGGACACCGAGCGCAAATGGACAAGTTGGAACAGGGATTGGAGGGCGGATGATAGACTCAAAAAAGAAATTTAATAGTCAAAATTAAATAGTCTAGGGTCCTATTACCGTGCTGAGTCGTTATAAAAATACATTCAAAAGGGTGTTACAAAAATGGTATCAAAATCATTTAAAATTTTTTAAAAAATTATGAATTTACTTTGGATTTTTTATTTCTTTTTAAATAAAAAGGCGGAAAATTTTAAAAGAAAAAAATGCTAAAAAGTATAATTGATTTACAGTATATAATAACATGGGTATAGGAACAGCTTGTCTGGGAGATTTCTGTATTTCAATAAATATAAAAAATTCGAAAAGAAAAAATTTCTAAATTTATAGATTCAGGTAGGTTTTTACTTCCTGATAAACCAAAGATTTTAAAATCCATAAAAAACTGGAATTTTCATTTTCTAGATTTATAAAGATCTGATCAGTCTTGCTGTTCTGATCGGGAATTTCTTGTCTTTGAAATAATATTCATATTCAGAAAAAATTTTTGCGCTTCTTTCCTTTATTCCCATATTATTCCCAAACAATGTTCCAGAAAAGGACTTCCTGTTTCCTTTTTTATTAAATTAATTATTCTTTTTAGGAATCTTTTTTCCTTTAAAATTTTTCGTTTTTTTATTTATATAAAATATGTACAATAAATTCATATTTATTAATTTTTTATTGATACCATTTTTGTAAAGTCCTTTTTAATAGTATTTTTGCAAAGACAACGACAGAGCCTACTCTTACATTTTTTGTTTTTGTTTTTTTACATATAATTTTTGAAAATTTCAATAATCCTCGAAAAAAAATATTTTAATTATTTTAGCAAATTGTTAAAAAAATGGTTTTTTGATTTCAAACATAAGGACTTCGCAAACTGTAAAAGTACTAACTCACTATAAGCAAAAGCCATGTTGCAAAATATGAATGCAATTTATATTAAATTTTGTTCCAACAAAATTATCATAGAAAGTCAATAAAATTAATTTTTTTTCCTAAGAAAGATATTATTAAAGTAAAGAAACATTTTTCTCACCCTTCTGCTTCGTGCGGAGATGAGCAGCAGAAGATGCCAAAGGAAAAGTGCTCCAACTGGGGACAATGCTCCGCGACCAATTGGAGTATCTGCAGAAATTTTCCAAGATTTTTTTTACTATTTTATCATAAAAAATCTATTGGATAGAATCTATGGGTTTTTGAGAAATTTCCAATTGTTAAACAAGCCTTTCCTTTAGTTAATTTCTGTCTATAAAAATTTGAAAAAATATTCAAATCATTTTTACTGGAATTTTATTGTCAGACGTATGGAATAAAAGGTATAATCAGCGCAAATAGGTAATCCTGAAAATCGCAATTTTTTTGGCTCCGCGATTTTATGACGCGCATCCATGTTGCACTAAAATATATTCTTGCCTGATTTTCTTTTTCTCTGTGCATTACTTTTACTGTCGCGGATTACAATAAGGAATTCGCTGCAAAAAATCCTTTGTTCAAAGCGTTTATCAAGGGCTATTATTTCCATCGTAGCGTCCTAAATGACTAAAATGTCTAGTGAAAAATGAGATATGGTGAATCAGGGTGATCATTTGCCGCGTTTTTAAAAATCAGGCTAAAAAGCTAAATAGTCTGGAAATGATTGCGTTATCCTGATAGTGATAAGTAATAAGTCATGTATCGGGTAAGCTTAATCTGAATAAATTCTGCTGCAATTTGTATGATTAGCAGCATAGGTGTACAATAGGGGGGGGGGGTCAAAATTTTCGGCTACGATATGCGATATTAACCCCCTCCCCCTTGACCTCCCCTTGTACAGCTATGATTGGCAGAATAAATTCTTTTGAATGTTTCTTGTTAGGAAAGACCTTTAAATTAGCCAGTGGCAGCAAAAGTGACCTCAACTGTGCGCCAATCTTCGCCAATGAGTTGCCAAATGCTAGCACAATGACATCATCAGATGGTTCAATTCTCAAGCGGAGATAGAAGAGCCTGTCATCAAAGTTTTTTAGAAATAAATGAAAGGTGTAAAATCAAAAAATGCATGGTAGTATGATCATTGATCTTGTGTAAATTGACCAGAAGTTGCATTGAAAAAGAATTAATTACATCAAAACAATGGATTAGTCTCGAATCATGCTAATACTAGCCTATGGTTGCCATGCCAAATGTATTATATTTCAATGATTTGTAAGTTACTTTTACCCCACTTTTTATTATCCTATTCGACAAGTTCATGGAAGGAAATAACAATTTGATGGCGGCGACAATTATAACTTATTCAAAGCTCCAAAATTTAGCATTTTACTTATCAATATGAAATTCAGAATTGTTTGTATAATTGATAATCTATCATAATAAATGCATTTATTTCTGGCCATTCTATTGAGTGCTCGATCAAAAACCCACCTTTCAAATCGGGTTAGTTTGGCCAGCGATATCTCCTCGACATCAAAGTACATCGGCAGCATTAACATGGCGAGTTCGGGACAGCACGAGGCGGCAAGTTCGACCAGTTCATCAATGTGTTCGAGTCCTCCACAAATGCCTTCACTGAAGTTGATGTGCAGCAAGCGGAGGGAAGAAGACGCAACCGGAAGACGCAACGATTCCCCTTTATAGGCGGACATCGGAAGGCGTAACCCTTGCAGAAACGCACCGTGAATGCGATAACAAATACTGCAGTCCCTTGATGCTAGGCCTGTCCTGCAAGGGGGAAACAGTTTGCAACCAAGTAGCGATAAGAAGCGATACCAGAGCGTAAAAAATCCAAATGAAAAAATCTGATCTAATTTTTAAAAAAAAAACAATTTTCCTTTAAACAAATTTTTTGAAAGCAGAAAAATTTGAAAATTTTCAAGGAATTTCGAAAAAGACCAAAAATTCCATTTATATTTTGAACTCAAATAATGGTTTTAGGCCAGATAAATAATCCAAAAAATATTTTTATTACCATTTTAATTATATGGGTTCTAGTTTTTTTCATGCCTCTATTCGATGACTTTAACTACTCACAAGCAGTGTTGGGAAAAGCTCCGGCTCCGGCTCCAGCTCCGCTCCGGCTCCGGAGCTGGAGCCGGAGCGGAGCCAAAATTTCGGAAAGGCCGGAGCCGGAGCTGGAGCCGGAGCCAAAAATTTTTGGAGCCCGGAGCCGGAGCTGGAGCCGGAGCCGTGAAAAATTTCAAAAGCTCCGGCTCCGGGCTCCGGAGCCGAAGCCGTAAATTTTGAAGGGAAAATGGGTGCTAGGTGACATTTTTGGGCGAGGGAAGAGGGAGAAATCGCACACTATTTTTTTCCTCTGTGTTATTTAGGCGCCTGCTGCCATCCTGATGGCAGCAGGCGACAAAATAATGCTCTGCTCAGTCTTTCTTAAGCTACGGTCACATTGCACCCGCAATGCGGGACGGAAACCCGCTGCGGGATGCGGGCCCCGCGCGAGTGGTCACATTGAGACGGAAAATTGCCCGCAGCGGGCCCCGCATGAGTGGTCACATTGACACGGGAAAAATATAGGAGTTTCTATTCCGCAGCGGAAATCCGCATCAATGTGACCAAGGCTTTACTCCACTAGACGTGCGAGAGAGAGCAGAGGAAATACAGACGAGCAGAGAAAAAAGAAATAGTGTATATTTCCATGCATTTCTCTGCTCCAAAATGTATCTCATCAATTTTTTTAGTCAAAAAATTTTGAAAGTTCGCGAGGTTTCGAACCACGGCCGGAGCTTTTCCGGAGCCCGGAGCCGGAGCTGACATTTTTGAGAGCCCGGAGCTGGAGCCGGAGCTAAAATTTTTAGGACCCCGGAGCCGGAGCTGGAGCCGGAGCAAAAAATTTCCAAGGGTCGGAGCTGGAGCCGGAGCCGAATTTTCACATTTTCCCAACGCTGCTCACAAGATTGTAGAAGTGGATGCTCTGTAGATGCTTTACGTTGTCCGCAACCGCTCGCAAGGTATCGGATGATAAGCTTGTGCCAAAGCGCAAATGACGCACATTGCGCAGCTTGGTCCACTGCTCTAAGTTGTGATCCACGATCGCCGTACTCAACACGCGCAGCCGTGGAGCGCATCGATCCAACAGCGCCCGATACTTGGCCAACTGAAAATGTATGGTGATGGAGATGACTGTTGAGGGACAAAAAAAAATTAATTTTTTTGTTACTATAAATCAAAAAAAATATTGATCCTACGAAAACTAGCCATATCTGTATGTGATTGTCGTCAAAAATCCAGAAAATTGGGATCGAATTCTGTTATTATTTGATATTAATTGCAACATTGAATGCGACCCAAATAGAATGTCTAATATAATTTTTGAAAAATCGGAAACTTATACCACACTAGTTAGTGTGTAGCACAAAGAAATAATAAAAGTAATTTTCCTACCCCCCCCCCTAAAAAACCGGCATTTTTGTAATGATGACTCTTGGGTTTAGAAAGGTTTTTTGAATTGAAATTTTAATTTTTGGAAATAATTTTTCTTTGGGAGGGTATAGACTACATCGGGCCACATTCCTTTTAATTCTCCTTTTTCAAAATGCCATGTTAAACTATTATTGCTTTAAAAACCCTGGAAAACAATAAATGAATCTGAAATTGCGATTTCTTTTCAATTCAAAATCAGCCAACCGCAAAATCGCCTCGCTGTCTCAACTCATCCCAGCTCAGCTCCAGAGTCCTGAACTCCATCCAGCCATACTTCCCGAACAAGTTGGGCCCATTGTCGAGACACCCGTTCCGAGCGAACACGCTCATCAGGCGAGAGAAAGGCGAAAATATGGGCCTATAATAAATGCTTTTAATAAACTCGAATACAATTTTTGAAAAAATCATCATAATTTTAAAATATAGTTGGAAAACGAATATATTTTAATAATTCTTTATGTGAAATTAAACAAAAATATCTCAAGAACCCATGTATAAACTTGCCAATGATCCAGGGGCCAAATCGATAATGTAAGTAGATGAGGATCGCATTAATTGAAAACTTTGTGTTTAATTGTGTTGGGTCCTTCCAATCCAATAAAGACTGAATGTCAAAAGTTTATTGGTCGGAGTCCAATACAATAAATAAATACGAATAAATAGAGGGGACCTAAAAGAGGGAGAACAATTAATAGAGGAATTTGGGGCGAGCAAATGGGAAATGAAATGAATGAGGGAATGGGGATGGAAGGGAAAATGTTTGCATGATAAAGATCCAAAATATCAATGGCGGAATGCCAATCCCAATCCACTGCATTCAAATCGGCGGCCATGCCCCGAACACCTCCCCTTTTAGGACATCCGTTCACGATGAGCTGAACTTGGCCGGCGCTGGCAAAATGAACACCTCGTGGAAGATCTCCAAATGATCTGCGTGATCGGCGGTGTTTCTGGACCCGATCTGGTTGGCATGAAACCGGCCTCTGGTACCATCGAAGAAGCACACATCGTAGAACACTCCTGTCCGCTTTGCGATGTTCCCAGGGCGCCAACACTGCGAGATCCGTCGTCGGGCGAAAACCTTGTCTCCGATCCCGAATTCCCGCGGTTTTGTCCCAAACCGTCGGTTGAATCGCCGCTCCATTCCCTTGNCACTCTGGGAGCGAATCATTGGGAGTGGTCCGATATGCGGCCAAAAATGTCTCAATGATGTCACTGCTCGGCGCTCCCTCCCCTTTTAGCTTTTTGAAGGCACATTTGAAAGTGTCGACAAATCGTTCATCCTGGCCATTTGACATGGGATTGTCAGTTGCGGAGAACAAGTGCTGCACACCATTGACCTCTATGAACTTGGCAAATTCATTGCTGGTGAATTGCGTTCCTTTGTCAGTGACGAGCACCTCTGGTAGTCCGTGACGGCTAAACAGGCACCTCAGCTTATCGATGGTTGCTGCTGTTGATTTGGTCGCCATTTCAAAGACTTCTGGATATTTCGAATGTGCGTCGACCACAATCAGGTATTCCTTGCCGTAGAACGGTCCTGCGTAGTTGATGTGAATTCTCTGCCATGGCTTGATGGCTTTCGGTTAAGAACGGAGTTCCGTAACCTCTGGCGTTTTGGCTGCGAGCTGGCGAGTTTCACTCTCAGGCATTTGAACATTAGCGACCAATTTATTGTTCTTGTACTTCTCAGCAACATTGGTTTTACTCCAGTTCAATTTATGCCCATTAAGTTTTCTTTTTAATCCATCCAATAAGCCGAAGGCTTCCATCGCCTTGATGCAGAGCAGGTTCAATGCCCCTTTCTTGGCCACATAGAAGTCGTGTTCAACTTTGATCCCATTGAACTCGAATGTGCCAGATCCTTTCCCTAGGAAGGTTTTTTGGGTGCCATCGAACATTGTTCCTTTTTCCGTGCATTTGCGGAGTTTTGGGCTGCCGATGCCCATATAGGTCCCCTCATCTATAATGTTGGCCTCGGCACCACTGTCCAGCACGAAATTGACTGGCTTATTGTTCAATCTAACTTGAATTTTCAGCAGGGAAGTAGAATCTGATGCCTTCAGAGCCGTCCCAATGGCTATATTTCCGACATTCTTCCGGTCTCTGTTTTGGCTGTTCTTGCGCCTCCACTCTTGCACATCATCACATTTGGACTGCAAATGTCCGATTTGGCTGCACTTGTAGCATTTTGATGATCTGTGCCTGCATTCGGCATGTGGGTGATTTCCTCCACAGCGCCAGCATTTCTGAGTTGGAGCGGATTTGGCACGAAAATTTCAGAAAATTTCTTTTTTTCTTTATTTTCCCATTGCTCATTGTTTCCATTCTGCTTTTTACACATCGCATTCACCGCCATGTTGGCCGAAGACCCGATTATTTTAGCCTCGACTATGGTCGTCATGTAGTTGATGCAGTCATCGACAATTTCATCATACTTGACTCTGTCCCCATCTGCGGTGAGCTTTGTCAGGATCCGCTGTCTGAGTGCGGTATCACTTGGCGATTTCAACGCAGTTAGTAGCATCAACCCTTTGAATTGTTCTTCTTTCAGCTTCCGAAATTGGAAATCAGCCAAAAGTCGTTTGTGGCGATTGATGAATTGTCGAAAGTCCTCGCCCTCCCCACGGCAAGCCATCAAACACTCATATCGATCGATGAAAATCGATTGCGGCTTGGCGAAAAGCTTTTCCAGCTTGCTGATTGTTTCATCGAAGCTGAAAGCAGTCACTGCTGCAGG
>LDKF01000089.1:163207-190581 GCA_001026735.1 Rotylenchulus reniformis | reverse complement strand
CTTGCCCTACAAATGTCGATGATCCCCAACGGGCAACCAATGGCGGCGCAGTACGGCGGCTATGAGATGATGATTCCGCAGGGGCCCGGAAACCAGCATCCGCCCTTGCCACAGAGCGGAACCCTGCTGGCGATCCCCCTTGTCGGCCACCATGTGCAGGGACATCCACCGGTGCTGCAGAACGGAGTGCAGGGACATCCATCCATGCTGCAGAATGGCCATGTGCAGGGGAGTGGGGGCTATTTCCAGCAGGCTGGGTTCCCCCAAGTCCAACAGGCCCCAAAAGTGCAACAGATGGTCCCGGCACCCCCCGCCCCCATCCATCCTAACATGGCCTCGGTACCCCCCGCTTCCGTTCATCCTTCTGTGGCCCCGCAAAACCCCATGCCTCGTTACAACCACCACGTCCCTGGGTCCGGACATGGAAATGGACATGTGTCCGTAGAGGGGCAAATGGCTATAATGTTGAAGATAGGGAGGAATCTGTTGGGGGTGGCGAGCGAGCAAAAGTCGGTCTTACAACAGGTGGCCGTCTCCCTTGCTGCTTTTCGATCGGAGCTCAAACTCATGCATGGGAAACCAGGGGCCCAGCCCAAGAAGGTCCAGTCCCAGCGATGGGAGGCAAGAACCCGGGGGGACCGGTCCCAAAGAAGGGGGAAGGACAGGGTCGCCCGGGACCCTACAAGAAACCGCGCAATAATGGCGGAAAAGGAGGGAAAGTAGGAAGTGGTGGTAAGGCGGGGAAGACCGACAAGGAGGGGAAGGATGAAGAGAAAGTGAAGAATGTGGTCGAAAAAGAAGGAAAGGAAGAAGGTGTTGGAGAACACATCCCGCCAGTCGGGTTAGTTGAGCACCCCACCATTGCTGGGACGTGTGACGGAGCAAATGCCGGGGAGGCTGAGTTTGTCGCCGAGTCCCCCTAGGCCGGAGGTTCTGTCCTGGACAGAATTGGAATGATTTTGATTTAATAAAAAATGGTTGGAACTGACCACCACATGGGATGAGTCCCCTCTGGCGGTCCCCCCGCCTTACCTCATTTGCTCGGGGGAGTCCTCCAGTTGCACGTGTTCACCGATGCAGGCCCAAATGCGTATTCGGCGGCCGCTTACATCCGATCTGAAATGGGAGATAAAATAGAAACATATTTGGTTTTCGCTAAATCCAGGGTTAGGCCTAAAAAGATGACCGCCGATGCCTTAACCATCCCCCGCCTAGAATTGTTGGGGCTGCTTTCGGGAGTAAGGGTTAAGAATTTCGTTTCGGGCAACCTGGACAAACCCTTAGAAAAGATATATTTTTGGGTGGACTCACAAATTGTCCTCTCCTGGCTAACCAAAATTGCACCCCAACCTATTTTCATTGCCAATCGAAATGGCTCCGAAAAAATGAGAATTGTTGGCCAAGGGAACTCCCTGATGTAATTTTGTCCCGAGATGAAACGGAAAATCCCCCTCCCGAGGATAATCAAATGGTAACCGCCGCGGTGCCAATGGAACCGCCAAGAGGGGCTGTAATTCTGGACCCGATGGAATTCAGTCAATGGTCCAAGTTTTTGTTCAAAACGACCTTTGTGCTATGTTTTTTGGCAAAAAGGGTGGGGGCCAGTCCAAAATTCCAGGCGAAATTCCCCATTTTCTCTCCTCTAAAAGACCTGGACCCAATTTCTTCAGAGGCAAGGCAAATAGCCAAAAAATGGATTCTGTTCAGGGAACAAAAGGACATGGAACTAGAGGAGGGACATTTCCAAGGGGAAGACGGGCTAATCCGCCTACGGACACGACNAGAACTCTGGTACCAAGGACCTAAATGGCTCCGAAAAAATGAGAATTGATGGCCAAGGGAATTCCCTGATGTAATTTTGTCCCGAGATGAAACGGAAAATCCCCCTCCCGAGGATAATCAAATGGTAACCGCCGCGGTGCCAATGGAACCGCCAAGAGGGGCTGTAATTCTGGACCCGATGGAATTCAGTCAATGGTCCAAGTTTTTGTTCAAAACGACCTTTGTGCTATGTTTTTTGGCAAAAAGGGTGGGGGCCAGTCCAAAATTCCAGGCGAAATTCCCCATTTTCTCTCCTCTAAAAGACCTGGACCCAATTTCTTCAGAGGCAAGGCAAATAGCCAAAAAATGGATTCTGTTCAGGGAACAAAAGGACATGGAACTAGAGGAGGGACATTTCCAAGGGGAAGACGGGCTAATCCGCCTACGGACACGACTTACAAGGGCCAAAGGACCGGAAAATTTCCGAAATCCCGTCGTCCTCCCTCGAAAGTCCTGGTTAGCCCAACTTTTGGTGATGTCCACACATGTCCATTTCCATGTCCGGACCCAGGGACGTGGTGGTTGTAACGAGGCATGGGGTTTTGCGGGGCCACAGAAGGATGAACGGAAGCGGGGGGTACCGAGGCCATGTTAGGATGGATGGGGGCGGGGGGTGCCGGGACCATCTGTTGCACTTTTGGGGCCTGTTGGACTTGGGGGAACCCAGCCTGCTGGAAATAGCCCCCACTCCCCTGCACATGGCCATTCTGCAGCATGGATGGATGTCCCTGCACTCCGTTCTGCAGCACCGGTGGATGTCCCTGCACATGGTGGCCGACAAGGGGGATCGCCAGCAGGGTTCCGCTCTGTGGCAAGGGCGGATGCTGGTTTCCGGGCCCCTGCGGAATCATCATCTCATAGCCGCCGTACTGCGCCGCCATTGGTTGCCCGTTGGGGATCATCGACATTTGTAGGGCAAGGGGTAATAAGGATAGGGAAAATTAGAACAATCTTAAAAATTTAAAATGTAATCAAACAAAATGAGTGCAAAATTATGGTTAAATACAAAGACAGAAAGAGGATGGGGGAAGGAATGGTACCCCTTTACATCGACCGGGTCCTATTCCAATTCTTGGGGGTTCTTCTTCCCCGCTCCCTGGGTGATCTCTCCCCTCCGCCTTCTCCTCCTGCTCGCCGTCCCAAGACTGGCAATGCCACTTGGGCTGCGGTTGCCGCCATCGCCGCCTGTGGACAGCACAAGCCCAACAGGTAGGACATGGGGAGATAACGAACTAATAGGAGGAAAATGACCACCCAAGCTGAACCAGTCAAAATTACGATGATTGCTTGGGGCAAGGAACCAAATGAGTGAAACAGGGCGAATTTAATTTGAGGAACTGAAACCCCGGTCCCGTAGGACACGTTAAGTAAATGTGAGGGGATAGAGACTAAGTCGTCTTCCCACCTTGGGAAGTACATTAGTGTCCCCTGGAGGAGGAAGAAAGTATCCCCTCCCATACAATCTACCTTACATCTCGTATCAATTTGGGGGTGTTCCCAGGTGAGAACAGTATACGAGGCTATCCCCCCGGGAGAACATTTGGCCACAAAATTAGTACCATCAAGGCATTCTATTGTAGCGAATAGAACTCCTTGTTCAGAGGTACAAGTATAGTTCAGCCTCCCCCCGGTGAGGCAACTATGGCACCCGCTTAACTTCCCCGGGTTGATCCTACACTTAGTGGCAGTGTGTTTTACTGCAATTTGGGTGTTTTTTATCTCCAAAAAGAGGCTAATCGGGGTGTAAGGATAACTGCTAGTCAATTCCCCCTCAAAAAGGTTAAGAGATAAGTGGCCTAATGAAGTGGGGAGGGGAAAATGGGCAACTCTATCCTCCAAATTCTATTTCTTACAGTCACATCTCACTTCTCCCAACTCGTGGAAGACCCTGCAACTACAAGAATCCGGAGAGAGGGTGCAGTCCAATCTCGCCGCTGTTTCCCATGTTCTACATTTCAGGTACGGTTCCCATCCGGTTGCTAATGCCCCATGAGTTCGGTTTGCCAGAAACCTCTCGGTAGGACTGGAAGGGGTGGGAGTCCACTTGGGGTAAAGCTGAGGGACATGTTAGCCTTGTCCCAATGGTGAGAAAATCCTGGAGTTAGGGTTATCCTCTCGGCATATATTTTCCTTCCTGTATCCAGGGTAATCCCTAATTTTAGCCGGATTTGCCAGGTGGGGCACCAAAAATACTCGTTAGGGCCGGAGGATAACGGATCCGCGTAAACTCTGTAAAACAGACACGCGTATTCAATGAAAAAACATCCCCTCTTATAAAAGAACCCGGCTGCCTCCCCACAAAAATTGTTTCCCGGGTGGTCCTCCGGCATTTCCGGAATGGATGTGTTTTAACATCCACTCCGGCATAAAATTCCTTTGAGCAGCTACCGGCCCCGGGGCACCGAAGGGAGGAGATGGTTTTGGGTAAGAAGGACCGGGTATGGGTGAGAATTTCTTTTTTACAAACAATTTCTAAACCCCGGACTTCGAATTTAAGGCTACCAAGGGGGACAGATCGGTTATCTGCACCATTGGCAAAAGGGTTAACGATGTGGTTTGATCAAAGGAACAGTGGACCCTCCCATGGTCTATCTCGCATTTTTCGGTTTCCGCTGAGAGGGAAATTACTTCTAGACCCCCGCGCGCCGGATGGGGGAATGAGAGGAACAGAGACATCAGAAAAATGATTCCGATATGGGGCGAGTGCATATCCCACCCTGGTTAAGTGCACACTCCTCCTCCTTGGGGAGCGAGACCCCTGTGGTGACTCCTCCCTATTCCCTTCCTGTTGTCCCTGAGGGTGGGCCTGATCCATCTCCAATTGGTTCCTTTCCATCCCCAATTGGTGTCTGGCCCCTTCCAATTGGTTCCTCTCGAAGACGACCTCATCCTCTTCCTCATTTTCAACCATTTTCCTTATTGCAGGGCCACGCCTTCGCCTCCAGGCTACGATAGGTGCCTCCAGATTCCGGCGAAAACACTGCCGGCAAATCTCCGGACAGGCGCCGAACCAGCGGAACTCGCGCATCCCGACACCCCGGCGTCGGAGGACCACAATTAGGAGGATGACGAGGCCGACTACAACCCCGGTGGCGCCTACCAGACACCCAACAATGAAGGCAAGGAGATGCGGGGAACAATGAGGGTTCAGTAGGCGGGCGCAACAAAGGGTGCATTGGATCAATTCGCATCCCTCCACAGGGTCACATTGCACCTGAGATTCTATTTTCTGCCCTTCCAAAGTATAAGTAACATGACACGAAAATCCGCTAGAAATTAAGTCAAGTGGGAGGGGGAATAGGTACGGTATCGTATAACTTCTGCTCGAACAAATTCCTTCACAGCACACTAATCCGTGACTGGTTTTGTGGTTTAGGTACACCCAGACACCCTTCGGGTCACAACTCAAGGTCGGGGTTGCCCCATAGGTTCCATTAAATAAACATAAAATGAACAAAATCATAAGCAAAGGGGGGAATTGGGCCCATCGGGGCTTAATCGGCACCCTTCTGCTCGTTCCTGAGGCCGTGGAGGGACTTGGGAGGAGGACTCTGTTGGTTTGCCCCGGGGGATTATCCTCGTCCTCATCGGCAATGGAGCCTTCATCGTGTCCCTCTGGTACTTCACCCGGGAGAGGAGGACGGCTAGCCCATTTTGAAAACGGCGGGGAATGGGTTGTTTCTCCCCGGGCAATGTTTTCCTCTTCATCCCCTTCTGCCTCTACCATAAGTGGGGGAACAACTGGCGGCACTCTCCTAGATCGCCGCTGCTCATCGGCATTTTGAGGTGTTTGGGCCGGAGCCTATATTTCCCTCCAATTGGCCGATTCCAGGGGGATCAAATGGTTCACCGGCCTTTCCAGTTCCTTCCCATTTCCCATCAAAATTCGGGCACTACGGGCTGTTCCTGGGGTTTCCGGGGCCAGCGAAAGAATCCGGGCTAAGGGCCATAAGTTCCTAGGGAAGTCCTCCTGCCACACCAAGACAATGTCACCCACCTTAGATGCCTCGGGGGCCATCAACCGGGGGCCTCTGTGTGTTTCCTTGGTTCTCTCCCTCAGTATCAACAAATACTCCCTTGCCCATATTTTCCAAAAACGGCGAAGAATTTCATTGGTGACGTACCATAATCTGGCTAACATTTCTTTGGAGGAAGGGTTAAAATCTCTTCCGGTTCATCCGGTTCAATAAGGACATGTTTACGATGGGGGGCCAGGAAATCAATTGGTCTTAAGGGGAGTGGGCCATCCATTTCTTCTGACACAAAGGAAATGGGGCGGTGATTAACTATAGCCTCAATTTCAGAGGTTAAGGTCACCAGTTGGTCCCAGGTAGGTACGGTTCGGCCCAAAGACTTCCGGAAGGCGACCTTTACTACCCCGACCATCCGTTCATATACCCCCCCGGCCCAGGGATTTAAGGGAGGAATCAGGGTCCATTTTAGAGGGTATTCGTAATAGGTCAAAAGTAGGGCCCTCCCCAATACAATTTGCGAACCATTATCGGACCATATTCTTTCAGGCATCCCCCGCCTGGCGACAAACCTACGGAAAGCGGTGAGGAAGTTTGCCGCACTAATGGAGTCGACTACCTCCAAATGGGCGGTGCGGACTCCCAAACAGGTAAACAATAGGATCCAACCCTTTTTTAGCCCATCTGGTGATTTGAAATTGGTAGGACCGAGATAATCAAGTCCAACGTTCGTAAACGGGGGCTAGGCCTAACCCGAACGGTTGGGTAAGGAGGCATATGAGGCATGGCGAAACGGACACCCCGGTCCCTTTTACAAATCGGACAATCCCGTAAAATCTTTTTAATAAGGCGACGGGGACGGGGGACCCAGAATTCGGATAGAAATTCTGATAGGGTAAAATCCACTCCGGCATGAGCCGAGGAACAATGGGCGGACATCACCAAAAGTTGGGCTAACCAGGACTTTCGAGGGAGGACGACGGGATTTCGGAAATTTTCCGGTCCTTTGGCCCTTGTAAGTCGTGTCCGTAGGCGGATTAGCCCGTCTTCCCCTTGGAAATGTCCCTCCTCTAGTTCCATGTCCTTTTGTTCCCTGAACAGAATCCATTTTTTGGCTATTTGCCTTGCCTCTGAAGAAATTGGGTCCAGGTCTTTTAGAGGAGAGAAAATGGGGAATTTCGCCTGGAATTTTGGACTGGCCCCCACCCTTTTTGCCAAAAAACATAGCACAAAGGTCGTTTTGAACAAAAACTTGGACCATTGACTGAATTCCATCGGGTCCAGAATTACAGCCCCTCTTGGCGGTTCCATTGGCACCGCGGCGGTTACCATTTGATTATCCTCGGGAGGGGGATTTTCCGTTTCATCTCGGGACAAAATTACATCAGGGAATTCCCTTGGCCATCAATTCTCATTTTTTCGGAGCCATTTAGGTCCTTGGTACCAGAGTTCTGATTCTCTTAACACCCCTGGACTACATCCTCTAGTTCCCAAGTCGGCGGGGTTGTCAGGACCGAATATATCGAAAAATTGCCCCCTTCTCTTTTAGGATTTCATTAAGTCGATTGGCAATGAAAATAAGTTGGGGTGCAATTTTGGTTAGCCAGGAGAGGACAATTTGTGAGTCCACCCAAAAATATATCTTTTCTAAGGGTTTGTCCAGGTTGCCCGAAACGAAATTCTTAACCCTTACTCCCGAAAGCAGCCCCAACAATTCTAGGCGGGGGATGGTTAAGGCATCGGCGGTCATCTTTTTAGGCCTAACCCTGGATTTAGCGAAAACCAAATATGTTTCTATTTTATCTCCCATTTCAGATCGGATGTAAGCGGCCGCCGAATACGCATTTGGGCCTGCATCGGTGAACACGTGCAACTGGAGGACTCCCCCGAGCAAATGAGGTAAGGCGGGGGGACCGCCAGAGGGGACTCATCCCATGTGGTGGTCAGTTCCAACCATTTTTTAACAGTCTGTTCATCAAGGGGGTGGTCCCAACCTTTAGCTAAGTCCCAAAGTTTTTGAAAAAATAATCTGGCTTCCAAAAGAATAGGACTGCAGAGTCCTAAGGGATCAAATAGTGAGGAAATTGCCCCGAGAATTCCCCTCCGTGTAATAGGAAATTCATTTACTTTGGGTATCTCGAAAATTAATTGGTCCCTTTTCAAATCCCACGGGATGCCGAGGACCTGAATGGCGCCGGTCAGCACATCAGCAGGTAAGCCGTTCAGGATGGTCGGATCAAGCGCAGCGAACTCCCGGAGGTGCATTTCCGGCTGCCTGCATCAACTGCCTGGCGGACTGAACGGCGGCCGCGGCTTCACAACTATCATCGGCACAAAGTAAGAGGTTGTCCACGTAAAAGTTGCGGCCCATTTGAAGGGGGTCGCCTGAGATCCGTAGGTGATGCTGGAGAACAGATGCCAGCAGGAAGGGCGATGAGTTTACGCCGAAAGCGATTCGGCAAAACCTGTAGATCTGTAGATTCTGGGGGGAAGGTGGGAGTGCCGGGTCCCTGAGCCATAAAAACTTGGCCGCCTCCCGGTCTTCGGCCCGGAGTCCCACGGCCAAGAAGGCCTTCTCTATATCAGAAAGGACTGGACAGAGGGCCCCCCGAAATCTGATCAAAATCCCACCTAATTCTGGGACCAAATTGGGACCGGGAAGCAGCAAATTGTTAAGGGAGGGTTTACCCTTTAATTTGGCCGAAGCATCGTAGACGACGCGAAGCTTTTTAGGGGTGATAACTGCCTGGTGGGGGATATAATACTCCCATCCTCCAGTTTTTTGAGCAGGTTCAATTATTCCCCTATCTAATTGCTCAGTAATGGTAGCTTGATATTTTCCCCTAAATTCGGGGTTGGACCTTAACTTATTCGATAGGGAGTTGAGGCGGGAGTAGGCTAGGCTAAAATTGTTGGGGAGCGACTCTCGTCCCCCCGGACGCCAAGGCCAGGCCACCTCATAGCGGTCATCCCTAAATTTAACAGTCTGTTCAAATAGGGATACGGCCAATTCATCATCTTGGCTGGGAGACGAAAGGGGGTCGGTGATCCTAATCGCCTCTAAATTCCACAATTTTTCTACAGTTTCATCAATGGGGACCGATCGGGCCATGCCGGAAGTGACGACGCCACAATAGAAGACGGGCGAAGGGGCTCGGGCAGTTTCGCCACCGAACACCGCGCCAAACACGGTACTTATACGAAAGAATCCCGGACATACCTCCCTTTTACTCACAAATATTTTCCAAAATTCTCATGCCCAATAGTATCTGAGGTTCGTTTGCTGTTATCTTAAACCCCGGGGGAGGTTCTGTTTTTCCCACAATTTCCTTGAAATACTCGACGGGCGGGATAATCCGCTCGGTCTCATTCAACTCCGTCTCAAACCACTCCCCGTTGGACTGTTTCAGGCGGACAAGAAAACGTGGGGAATTGAACCTGAAGGGTTGGGTCATTCCATTCCCCATAAATCCCCCGACGGTTATCTTTTCCTCTTCCACTTGTTCGGCCCCTATTCGGGAGGCTAAATTTGCGGTTATGAAGGAAGGTTGACTTCCCGAGTCATAAAAAACGGGTACGGTAACCGGGGTCGATCCTTTCGAATTAAAAACTTTTACTTCCCTGACCATAAGATAAACAGGAGGACGGGTCTTTACAGGGGGATGGGAATCAGGAAATTTTGAGGGGATCCCATTGGCCACCGCAGATGAGATCAAACTATTAAGTCCTGGCGGGGAATTCTCTGATGAATTATTGTTGACCCCATGCTCCTTGCTGAGTCTCCGCCCCGGGGCCTAGGTTGCCCTAATGGCGTAGAATTAGCCCCTTTCAATTTTGTAGGTTGCGGACAGACGATAGCGAAGTGGCCTTCCCCACAACGGAAGCAGGTGGCCGTGGACACGCACTGATCGCTGCTGTGTCCCCCCCTTGTGCACCGACCACACCGCCCGATTTCTTCGAGCCGTGCCGTCCTTTGCTCACCACTTCGGTAAGTGGAACAATCAAGGGATTGATGCGCATGCTCCCCACAGAATATACATTTGGAGGGGTTCCCCTTCTTATTTCTCTTTTTCCGGGTGTAAGACATTTTCCTCTTTTTTCGTCTTCCTGTACCACAGGAAAGGCCCTTCGAGACTGTTCATCCGGGTTAGGAGGGGGTGGATGGGGTTTCGGGGTTGAGGGGGCGGGTGCGTGGCCAAAATCCCAGTGTACTGCTTCCTTAAGCCTAACCACCCCATTAAGCTTCTCCCTCCATTCCTTAGAATTCCAAGTCCTCCCCTCTGTCATCTCCTTATCATATAGGTGGGCCTTAATCTCGGTGGGGAGTTTTTCCTTGATAGCCACGGACAAAAATGGGTTATTGTCCAAATCGGCACCCAATCCCTCAAGTTGCCGGCAAATCCGGTCCACATTCTCGGCGTAAGATCGAAGGGAATGGGAGTGGGGGGATGGCATAGGGAGGTGAAATAATTCGCTTCTCAATTTATCTGCCCTCTTTTGCTCATACCCATATCTTCCTTTTAGAAGATCTACAACAATGGCGTAATTGGTGTCCGTCAGTGCGAACCCGTCAACTAACGGACGAGCTGGCCCCCTCAACCTACCGACCAAGTAAGTCAATTTCTGGGAGGGTGTTAGGGCCGGATTTCCATCGATTGTATGTGAGAAACTAGCCCAGAAGCTAGGCCAATTCTCTTCCCGACCATTGAAGTCGGGAAGTTGAAGAGCGGGGAGATTTATTTGGGCCCTGGGAGGTTCCGGGTCCCTAGCTGCCTGGGGGCGGGCTCGCCTAAGTAAATCAATTTTAACATCTAATTTCATCTGGCACTCAGATGCTTCAGTTAAAACGTCACCCGGGCCTTTTTTCTCGGGGGTAAAGGTAAATACCTTTAGGAACCCTCGCTCTTCATTTTTCAAATTCTCATCTGGGGAGGACAAAAGCACGGTCCATTCTTTTATTAGTTCACGCGCCTGAGTAACTTTGCGCGAGATCATTTCGCTGGCTTCACTCACTTCGGTTAAGGATGCTTCCCCATTTGCCAGGATAAGATAGCCCCTTGCCATCTCAGTTATTATGGAATTAATAAGAGGGCGGAGTTCTTGGCGAATTAGGTCCGACATAATTACTATTCTTTATTATTATTTTTTTGGATTTATTTTTTATTTATTTTTAAAGGGCCGAACAAAGGGAGCAGACAAAGGTAAGGAAAGGAGAGTTTAGACAGGACGCCCGGTTGGAGCTCAGTCGGTAGAGCACCATACTCTTAATCTGTGCTCGTCCTGGGCGAAGGACAAGGTAAAAAGACCATGGGGAGCGGGGAAGGAAATTGAGAACAGGGGGACAACGGGAAAAGTTAAAGACCAACAAGATCGGGGGAGAAAGAAGGGGGATTTCCGGGATAGGGAAAAATACGGAGAAATCCGCTGAAGTCGGGTAGGAAGAAGACGAGGGGGGAACGAAAACTTCGGGGGTAGGAAAAGGCCGAGGGAGAAACAGGGGAAAGAAAGCACCAAAAATGTGAAATTCTAAGATCAACAAAATCCAAAAGACCAAAATTCCAAAGAAGTACTTTTGTTTGTTTATGCTCTGCGATCGTACAAAAAAGAGAAAAATTAATGCACAACAGATCGGTATTTATAGGGCCAGATCGAGGAGGGCGGAGCCGGAAGAGTGCGAAGGCCAAGCACATCGGAGGCGAGGAGGCCAAGCACATCGGAGGAGCGCGAGGGCCAAGCCACAGCATTGGAGGGGCGAGGAGGCCGAGCACATCAGTGGAGGAGACAAGGGATCAGCGAAGGTCAGCGAGGGGTCAAGACAGGGGATAAACACTTCAAACTGGGGAAAACAGGGAATGGAGGGAAGTGCTTGGGTCGGCCAAGCCAAGATCGACGCCAGATTACATCCTGAAAATTTTCGAATGGTGTGGAGAGCGGGAAGGGATTAATTCTTTTTCCAAAAACCCAAAAAAATAACATCGAATTAATATTAAATCAAAATCATTCCAATTCTGTCCAGGACAAAAGCCAATTTTCAATTAAAAAATGAAAAAAAATTGAAAAATTTTGACGTCAGAAAAAAATTGTATCAGATGACGCATTGCGTCAAAATGGAGGTCGGCATTGGTTTTAGCGTCACAAACCGACCCTAGAATGTGATTTTGGGTGGGCCATTTTTGGGTATCGATTTTTTTCAATAAAGAGGGGTTACAAACTGCATTATTACAAAATATTCAACTAAAATTTTCTTTTGTTATTGTTGTTATATGCCCACTAAAAAGATAGAAAATAATTTCTCACTGATCCTGATCTGTTATTGTTGTTATATGCCCACTAAAAAGATATAAAATAATTTCTCACTGATCCTGATCGGATAATTTCTCACTGATCCTGATCAAAATGGAGGTCGGCATTGGTTTTAGCGTCAATAACCGACCCTAGAATGTGATTTTGGGTGGGCCATTTTTGGGTATCGATTTTTTTCAATAAAGAGGGGTTACAAACTGCATTATTACAAAATATTCAACTAAAATTTTCTTTTGTTATTGTTGTTATATGCCCACTAAAAAGATATAAAATAATTTCTCATTGATCACTGATCCTGAAAATAATTTCTCACTGATCCTGATTAAAATAATTTCTCACTGATCCTGAATTTCTCACTGATCCTCTTATATGTGGGAATTTGCGGAATTTTTTAAAAAATTTTCTACACGATCACTTTTGTCCTACGAGTACAATTATGACAATTAGGACAACATTCATACAATGGTTGAATAATCCTAATAGCTAGACGCTTCAATAGGTGAGTGCTGAAGGATATTAAATTTTATACTCAGATTCTTATGAATAGTAATAATTGTGTAAAATTAATAAAATTGCTCATCTATTCAACATTGCGCTTGCCTAAGCCCCAATGAGAAACATAGTTAGCCGGGAAAATAGAATATGTCCTAATAAGCTTATCCTTATGACAATATTTAGCAATTTTCACCCAAAATAAGGACTATTTTATAGTTTAAAATTTGATCTAACTTTTCTTAAATAAATTTTAAAATCTCGCATCCTTTTAGCGATCTGAGCGGCTTAGATGACTATTGATCGGAGTGGATTATTTGACGATTTTTCATTTTGTTGTCCATTCTATTAATTTTTTGAATAAATTGATAAAATTAAATAGATATATAAAGAAATATCGAAAAATAGGAGAAAAGAAAGAAAAATCTCATAAATATTCGTAATAATGCAGTTTGTGTCCCCCTTTTTTGGAAAAAATTCGATGACCCAAAAAGGCCCAAAATCACATTCTAGGGTCAGTTTTTGACGCTGAATCCAATGCCGACGTCCATTTTGCGTCCATTTTTTTGACGTTGACGTCAAAATTTTTCAAATTTTTTCATTTTTTATTGCAAAATTGGCTTTCCAGGAGTGATTTTTTGACGCTGAATCGGCGTGCCGACATTTGCAGATAATTCGTTATTTCCCGTTCATAACTCGGTTCATACGAAACCTACAGAAATGAGTTTGGTGTCAAAAAATAGAGCAAAAAATTGGCTATGAAATGAGCATAAGCTCTTTCAAATTGGTCCAATGAAAAAAGTTATGGCCCAAATACTATGAATTTGGCCAAAAATATTATTTTGACAATAACTTTTTTCACGAAGGATGAATTTGAATGGGCATAGGCTTATATTTTAGCTAATTTTTTACTCTATTATTTGGTATCTAAAAAACTTCTCTAGGTTTCCTTCAAACCGAGTTATAATGCGATCTGCAAATGTCGGGTCTGCAAAAGTCGCACCACGGCTGAAGCTGATTCCGACGGGGTGATTTTTGACGCTGAATCTGATTCTGACATCCACCTGGAAAGCCAATTTTCAATTAAAAAATGAAAAAAATTGAAAAATTTTGACGTCAGAAAAAAATTGTATCAGATGACGCATTGCGTCAAAATGGAGGTCGGCATTGGTTTTAGCGTCAAAAACCGACCCTAGAATGTGATTTTGGGTGGGCCATTTTTGGGTATCGATTTTTTTCAATAAAGAGGGGTTACAAACTGCATTATTACAAAATACCTATTCAACTAAAATTTTCTTTTGTTATTGTTGTTATATGCCCACTAAAAAGATATAAAATAATTTCTCACTGATCCTGATCGGAGTCCCGTGGCCTCCTTTGTTAAACAATCAGATTAGATTAGATTCCTTTAGATCAACAGATCAGAGGAATAAATTTAGTCAAAAATCCTACTTCCAATTCCCTCTAAATTGTCACGCAATATTTTTATTTCAACAACATTTTCTCTTTTTTTGGGAAGGAATTAGGCCTTCTGGCACTATTCATCATTTGAAAGCATAGAATTAATTACATTGCGAATTATGATGGTCTTTTTATTTTAAGCTCAATTTTTAATCTTAATTGCATCTTACCAATCGGTGATTTTTTATTTAAAAATTCAAAAAGTTAACAAGAAATATGGAAATAAAATTCGGAAAATCATCAAATGAATATTTTATTCTGTTGAACCTTCTTGCTCTTCTAACAGATGTCGAAGTAATCCAGTTCACTTGAGAAAAGGGATATTTTAGTTTTTAAGAAAAATTTTATTATTTTCAAAAAGTCAAAGGATGGGAAAAATACGAAAGAAGTAAAGATAAGTTAAGATTTTTTCAATTGAGGAAAACTATAAGAAATCATTTACTCTAAATCCGATAATAGTGATGATGAGAATGAGAACACTTTTGGATTGGTCGAGAAACTATTTTTTAAATTGATTTCTTGTAGTTGTGGAATATTTAAGGACGCAGAATCCAATTCTGAGATCAGAATTGAGCTATTATCACATACGATTTGGAAGCGAGATCTCGTACTTTTACAAGTGATTGATATAGGAATTCTACTTTTTACCGGTTTATTTATTAATTTTTCGAAAAAATTGTTTTGATGGGATGTAATCTTGGTAAGCTTGTAAATCTCATGTCAAACGTGGTGTTGATTCAATTCTACACCCTTAAAAGCCTCATTTTGAGAATGAACAACCTGAACAACCTTTACAAAAAGGGGAATAATTTTTATTAATCCCAAATTCGACATGAAAATTATTATTGTTATTGAACCAAGGGAGAAAAAAACTTCATAAAAAATTCACGGGACTGAATCCATTGCTCGAGCCAAAAACTGGCGCAACATCGGCTGGCTGATGCACTCCGTTTGGCTCTCTCGCACTCGCACCCTGCTGCTCTTCCTCAGTTCAGGCGGAATCTGCCCGAACAGCTCCAACTCCAGTGGTCTGTCCATGTTCTGCAACAGGGTCTTCAGCTTGTCCAGTTCCTGCGTATCATTGTCCCGGATCTTGCAGGCTAGCTTGCGTAACTTCTGTAAGCAAAAACGACGTAACGCAAAAAACTTCGTTTATTTGTGATCCTATAGAGAGAATCAACTATTTTAAAGAATAAAAAATTAAAAACATACATGATTTAGTTGGATCAAGTTTGTGACGAACTCGGCAGTCAGTGGCAATCCACCAGATATGTGTAGATACTATGAATCAACGAAAACAATTTTTAAAAATTTTCTTGCTCCATCACCTCAAGGGTGCCCCTGGTGTTCAGTCCGTTGATTGCGTCCAAAATTTGCGCATTTATGCCATCGGAGATGCAAGAAATGGACATCGAGCGCAGATGTGCCAGTTGGAATAAGGACTGGAGGGCGGACAATAATGGACTATAAAAAGGGAACAAGATGGTACAATGGATTTCAAAAATCGGAGACATGAACTGCGCAAGTACCAATTCCTTCCATACACTACCATCCTGGTAGTGTAGGTTTTACCCGAAATCGATGTTATTCGATTTCGCAACTCCCCCCTCCCCCGGAATTAAAAGCGGATTTTAAAATATTGATTTTCCAATGGATTTAAAAAATCGTAGATGTAATTCATGTGATGTGTTTAATTTTCAATTTTTTTTGTTTTATGTACAATAAATGCCTCCTTTTGCTTTCGAAGGCTTAAGAATGTTCTTTCTTTTTTTTTGAAATAATGAAAAAGATTTTTTTGAGAAATTTGTTCCTAACGTAAATCCATATAAAATTTATGTATAAAAATTTCCTTCACCCTTCAGCTTCTACTGGATGCGAGTGATGGTGGCTGATACGAAAGGAACAGTGCTCCAATAGGGGACAATGCTCGGCGATCAGTTGAAGTATCTATTGGGAATTTCTCAAATTTTTAATAATAACAAAAAACTTAATTTTTTTTTAGAAATTTTCCAATTTTAAAATTTTTTTCTAATGTAAAAAATTCGAATAAATTAATTTTCCAATATTTTTGAGGTAAAATTTTTCCAATCATTTGTAAACAGTTTTTAGAAAATAAAACATTAAAAAATTAGTAAAATGGCAGAGAATGCTAAATTAAAAACGATAATCTTAATTGTGTCTTCTAGCGTGAAAATAAAATATTGGAAAAATTCTTTTTTCTATTTTGATCCGGCGCTTACCCTCGAGTTAATTCCTCCCAGCAGAAGTGCCCGCAGCTGTGCACCAACCATTGCCAATATGTTGCCAAATGCTAACAGATTGGCATCAGAATGATTGAAATAGATGTGCAGGAAGAGGAGCCTGGGAAATTTTCATAAATTTTATTTGATAGAAGATGATATATTTTGTTCTACAAAATAAAAAAAGATCACCCGATTGATGACTAAAGTAGCAAAGTTATGAATTTTTTAAATATCCAAAGGAATGTTAGAACTTATTTGTTAGTTTAGAGTCTTCTTGAATCCGTTAGAAACAACTAGCAAATATAAAAAAATTATTAAAAAATAGATTGAATAAATCGGGAATTCCCCAATAAACTGAATTTCCATAGAGTTAAGTGGAATATCTCTTTTGTACATCCGTCGATAATTTGTTCTACCTAATATCTCATTGATTACAAAATCAAATGATCAGTTTTTGACCAAAGGATGCTTATCAAATGATTTAATCGAAATCAATGCTCCGATTTCAATTCGCCAAACTCACTTTTCAAATCGGGCTAACTTGGCCAGCGATAGCTCGTTGACGGTTGGCAACATCAATATGCCGAGATGCGGACAACACGAGGCGGCGAGTTCGAGCAGTTCATCGACGCGGTCGCAGATCCGTTCGTCGGGCCATGGGTAAAAGTTGTTGTACGATGAGCGAACAGCCAAGTGCAGAAAGCGGAGGGAGGATGGCAATGCCGGAAGGCACAACGAATCCCCGCGCGAGTTGGACAACGGAAGGTGTAATGCTTGCAGCGACGAATTGTTGATGCGCAACAGATCGTGCAGTACCGCAACACTACGCCAATTCTGTTGGAGGGCAAAATTTTTTTTATCGAAATGAACGAATGATTAAGAAATAGCCTGGACGAAAATTTCAAATCGACATTAACAATTTATTGAATTCAAAAATTACTGTATTTTTCTAAAAATTTAATCTGCATAAAAAAAATTATGGAATTGACCTTTCTGGTCCAACTGATGACTCAATTATATGCTTCATCACTCACAATATCAGAGAAGTGGATGCTCTGCAGACGCTTCAAATTGTCCGCAATCGCGTGCAATGTGCTGGACGATACGCACATGTCGAAGCGCAAATGACGCAAATTGGGCATTTTGGCCCACTGCTCCGAGTTGCAATCCACGATCGCCGTACTCAACTTTCGCAGATGTGGAGCGCATCGATCCAGCAGCGCCCGGTACTTGGCCAACTTTAAAATGGTAGTTGTGACAAAAGTATCAAGGACAAAATACCCAAATAGGGAAAAATGATGAAAGAGTGTAAAAATTTAAAATAATTTTAGACGTGATAGGCGAATTTTTTTTAGGCGAAATAAAGGTTAAGCACTTGAGGAACTTCAGTATATAAAGTATTTTAGAACAAAGTGCGATTTTTGCACTTTTTATCCCAACTTCCAAAAGAGAAGCAGAAAATGTTAGAGAAAAAAGCGGCAGAGGTTATGTGTGCTCTCAGATACATTTTTTACTTCCTTGTTTAGGTTCAAGAAATCATTTTTATTCCCGTATTTCTTCTAAAATAAGACCCCGGTCTTATTTTTTTCGAATCCCCTCAAAGGGGGGTCTTATTTTAGAAGAGGGTCTTATTTTAGAAGAGGGTCTTATTTTTTCGAACCCTTCTCAACGAGGTGTAGTAGGCATCTTAGTGAAAAAAAAGAATTAAAAAAATAGCAAACAATTTTAAAAAATCAAAGGCACATTTTGCTTTACAGTCCAATGATTCATCACTCAAGAATCCGACCACCTACCATCTCGAGACCAAAATCAAAAAACCAATTTAATAACCAAAGTAATGTAATCAAAAAGCGGCTAAACCAGTTTCACGCACTGTTTTACATTCAAACAATGTCACACTGGTTCAATAGGGGAGTGCTGAAAGCCTGAAAGTTATTAATTTTTATACTGAAGCTTACTTATGGACTAGCCTTCGGCGAGTCCAACATTAAGATTCAGCATCAAAACTATTAATCCTTAAGTCCGCACCTATTGAATGCGGTGCCAAACTCCCTACCGGTTACCATGGATAGCCAACTATTTGAGTAATCACCATATATTCATAGGCGGTATCGAGATGGTATGGTTGGCATAGCAAAACCATCTCGATAACGGGTATCGAGATGGTTTGGTATCCAGATAGCTGATCCCCTAAAAATCAATTTTCTTGATCTTGAAACAAATCGATGCTGGAAATATTTTTTTAATAAATAGATTCAGAATAGAAGAAATGGCGGAATATATTTTTTAAAAATAAATAAATTCAGAACAGAAAAAAATTTGAATACTATTTGAAAAATTTATTTTGAGTTCTACATAAAAAGAAATTTATTTTGGTAAGGTCCTTATTTTAAAAAATTGGTCTTATTTTAGAATAGGGTCTTATTTTAGAAGAGGGTCTTATTTTTTTCGAACGCCCTCAAGGGGGGTCTTATTTTAGAAGAGGGTCTTATTTTGGAAGAGGGTCTTATTTTAGAAGAAATACGGTATATGTAGTTGCAAATTTCAAATCAGCCTAACCGCCAAATCGCCCTCTTGTTTCAACTCCTGCCCGTCCAGCGTCAGCGTCCTGAATCCGGCCCAGCCATACTTGCGAACAAGTTCACGCCATTGTCGGGACACTCTCTCAAGCCGAACACGATCGTCAGGAGGAAGGAAGGCGAAAATGTGAGCCTAAAATGGAGGATTTTGATCAGAAATCGATGGACAAATAGAAAATTCTAAGGCATAAATAAAACCTATGGTGTTAAGGGCGCAAAAAAAGCGCCAATCGAATTTTTTCAAGTGAGCTAGGCAATAATCAAAAACAAATTGTGCCGAATTTTATGTTTTTTTTATCATGTTAATTTTATTTTTTTTCGAAATTCGTCCAAAAAGTTCGGAATTTTCCCGAAATACCAAAAAATAGTGGTTTTGCACGATAATTTCCAACTTTTTGTTGGAATTTTGAAACTAAAAAGACCAAAATGCTTAATATTAATATTCATTTTATACGTTTGACCTAGGAAGCTTTAAAAAAATTTGGGCCAAAATTTTGCCATTTAGCACTTCTTTAACGCCCCATTTGGCACTATATTTTTTTATTAGCATAGTATAATTATCGTAAATTTAGAAAAATAAAAAGCAACAGGAAATTCCTTACCTTTGATTGAGGAGCCAAATTGTAGAAGGAAATAGAAATAGATGAGGCTGTCATTTTAAATTCAGAATTTTTTTTATTTAATTATGCTGAAAAATCCCAAAGGATTTAATTACGAGGAGGAGGTGGATATGGAAATTACATTCACATAGTTGAGACCGAAAAATTATGAAAAATATATTGCATATGGCATAGGTATGCTGAAGAAAAGTTTTTTTGGTTTTTATACAGGTTTTAAGCTTTTTGAATATAAAAAAGATATATATTTGGAGATTTTAAACAATTTAAAGAAGCTGAAAATAAAAACACATCAAAAATTAAAGAAAGAGTTTAAAAAATTAGAACAGATATGAATCAATTATTCTTTCACTTGTTTGATTATTTTAATCATCAAATAAAAAATTGTTTTTTGTAAAGAAATAATTTTCCCCAAAAAATATGGATTAAGGAAATTAAGAGGGTTTTTGGGGGTTACGTTTTAATGAGTTACGGAAATTTTTTCTTGTAACGATTTACGAATTAAGACTTATTAAAAATCCGGTTATGTTCACCCTTGCCATGGATAGAGATATGCAATCCGCTGTTTCTTTTCAACTTACCCTATATTTGTGATGAATGGCACTCGAATGTCCAAACGATCTTTCCCAAGCTTGGAGCAAATATTTAAAATTTTGACGGATACAAAAAATTGCCTTTTATAATTTATACCCAAATTCTATTTTTGATAAATTACCCGTTATCTTGGTGGTTGAAGATCTTTTTAAAAATAGGTATGATGTAAAACAAGTGAACTGGATTCGAACGATTCAAATCGACAAAGGCTATATTACTAAAAATATACAGTCGTGGACATAAGTATATGCAAAATTTTTTTAGGAATGGTAACCCACATGGTAACACCTTCTAATCTCGAATCTCGATCGAACTCTCGAAAATTTTTCATCGAGATTTTTCGAGATTCTAGATTTTTCGGGAATCTCATAGCCAAAATCCAGCCTCTATTACATACACCTTCGATTCCTCAATAGAGCACAAGAAAAGTCTCATGATGATTAAATTTATTCCGCCCCTAAATTGATTCTGATCAGAGATCTCCTGATCGGATATTCCTCGAATATCGGATACTCCAGATCGAATATTCGTTATACGATATTCGATTTTTTGAGTCCTTCGAATATTCGATTTTTTCCGTCGGCGATCGATCACATCCCTGATCCTGCTGATCGGAGTCCCATTGCCTCATCTGTGACCATTTACTCCCGTTCATTTTACGAAGATGTTAGTCCAAAATTTATGAGTGATCAGCAGCAAAATTACCGAAGGTGATACAAGAAACGAATAAATAAAGATTAGATTTTTTGCATCGGGATTTCATCCTGTTTCTAAAATAACCTGTAGCGATTATTTTGTTACCTAATAATGAGTTTTAGTGAAACCCTTATTTCATGAATATTGAACATCCTTTAAATTTTTTACCGTGGTTAACCGTGGTTGAATAGGAGTCATGACACATGATTTTACAAGGTTTTTAATAGCATTATTTTTGCACTTTGGATTGGACCAAACGACCCAGCACGATTATATGAAAATATTCAGAAATACCATTGAATTAATTAATCACATTGTGAATTATGATGGGCTTTTTAATTTTAAGCTCGATTTTTAATCTTATAATTTGCATCTTACGCATCAGAAACTTTTATTAAAAAAACAACCAAAAAATCAGAGAGTATAAAGAGGAAATAGAAATTGGTAAATTATTAAATGAATAATCAATCATGTTGAGTCTTCTTGCTCTTCTAACTTGTCGAAGTAACCCAGACCACTTGAGAAAAGGGAAAATTTTTTAAATATTTGAAAAAAGAAAAATAAGAAAAATTATTTCACGAAATAAAAGGAAATGGGAAAAATAAGACTAAAAAAATTATTTAAAAAAAAATGTTTAAAAGACTCAAAAATATTGAGGGAACGATAAGAAACTCTAGATAAAAACGAAAAAAAAAAATTAAAAAAAAAAGAAAAACAAAAAACTTTCATAAATTCGCAATAATATGGGGAAATTAATAAAAAGGCAGATAATAATGAAGGTGAGATCCACCATTTTTAGGTCGAAAATAATTTCTAGAAAATGTTGATCTCTAGCAATTAGGGGATAATTAAGCGTATAGAATCCGATTCTGACGATTGAATTGAACTACATTCATACTTGCCCAATTCTGAAGCGAGATCGTACAATACCATAATATAATGCATAAAATGGTGAAACAGATTCTACATCCTTGATTAGGGCCCTTAAATTTTAGAAATCAAATCAACAACTTTTTTTGTGGAATTATTTACGGCACCAAAAAGGAGCTAATCTTCATAAATGGAAATTGTAAAATTAAAACGAATTTGAAATGAATTTTATTCAATTATTAAACCAACTAGGTGAGAATGAGAAACTAAAGAAAAAATACTCACGGCACTGAGTCCATTGCCCGGGCCCAAAACTTGCGCAACATCGGCTGGATGACAGGCTGGGCCGGGCGTTGTACTTGGGGTTTTCCCACCATTTCCAGCAGTTCTGGTGGACACTGGAACAGCTTTAACTCCAGAGGTCTGTCCATGTTCTGCAAGAACGTTTTCAGCTTGTCCAGTTCTGCGGGCGTGTGATTGTCCTGGATCGCGCAAGCCAGTTTCCGCAACTTCTGTAATCGCGGATAGAAATTGTGCAACTTTTCACCGAATTGACGGCATCCACTATTTTTTAACTAAAAAAGTTCCAATTTTTATAATCAAACTATTTTTCCGAAATTCGGTCAAAAATTTCGAAAATTTTCAAAAATATCGAAAAATAGGGTATTTCACGAAAAATTCGAAATTTTTGTTCGAATTTCGAAAACTAAAAATACCAAAAGATAGAGCATAAAATTCTGCACAGCTTTGTCGCTGGAAGTTTTGGTCTAACAAAAAAGTTTTTGGGGAACATATTGGGTTTTGATATTTTTTTTACAAACAAAACGACATAGCACCAAACTTATGAGTTGTCTGACATAAAGTTTTGCATTAATTTTTTGTTTAATATTTACAATAATTATTATACACCTTATCTTAAATTTAAAATTTTTAGAAAATTAATAAAATGCCTTAAAACATACAGGATTAAGTTGAATCAATTTTGTAACGAACTCGATTGGTAGTGACGATTCCGCAGATATATGTAGACACTATATAGAAAATTTAAATTTAAATCTATTGTAAGGTGTGTAAATTATTTCCGGGTCCTCGCGGGGACAATACCAGAGCAAGACGAGACTAGAAATCAGCGAGGATCATCCGTAATGAATTGAATTGTTTATATAAATTAAAATGTTATATATCATCCAAGCTTATGGTGTGTTACATAATAAATAATTTACTGAAGATCTTCCTTTTTTGGTAGAATTCATAAACTTTTGTCTTTTTTTTCCCCGTAATAATTTTTTTTATTTTTTTGCATTATTGAGCCTTTTCCATTTATTTAATAATACATTTATAAATAAACATAATTTTTCTATGAAAATTCACAATTTGTTTGATTTCAAGGGTATACCTTCGATCCAAACTTATTAAAAAAATTTTTGGCACACCTCAAGGGTACCCCTGGCATTCAATGCACTGATTGTGTCCAAAATTTGCGCGCGCAAGTCACTGGTGCACCAGATGTGACGAATGGACAACGAGCGCAAATGGGCAAGTTGGAACACGGATTGGAGGGCGGACAACAATGGTCTGCAAAGGTGGGATGAAAAAATCGGTGCTGGGTTGTTGAAAAAAGTGCCAAATGGCAATTGGCCGAAAACTTTGGAGCTTTCTAATCCAAAAGTAATTAGTTTCATGCTCTCCTTTTTCGAAATTCGGTCAAAAAGTTCGAAATTTTCCCGAAATACCGAAAAATAGGTTTTTAGGAGTTAATTCGAATTTTTAGCCGAATTTCCAAAAAAAATAAAAATATCACAAGATAGAGAATAAAATTCTTCACAATGACTTCTTATACTTTCGGCCTAGCCAGTTTTTAAAAAGTTTTCGGCTAAAATTTTTTTATTTGAATTTTTTAACGTCCTAGCACCGGAAAAAAGATACAAACTCCACAAGTACTCTGGTTAGCAATCGGCTGGAAGGTAAACTTTCTCCGCCATAACTTTGGACTTTTGGGCGCTAGTTCGAAGAAGCCCCCCTTTGGGACTCTAACTTTTTTTAGTCTCGGGACATAAAATCGACCATTTTTATCATTTTTATTCACTAATTGTAATTTTCACGCCAGAAATTAGCAAAAAAAAGCATCGAATAAATGTTCCCTTCCTGCTCTTTCGTTCCGTTTTAACGTCATTTAATTCGTACGTTTCCCGTATTTCATACGGGTAGATATATTTTTATTCATACGTTGCCCGTATTTTCATACGGGCAGATATATTTGTATAATGTATACATAGTAATGTACCAATGAATAATCTAAAAATTCCATAAATTCTTTATTAATGCGATATTAAAACCAGAATTACCTGAAAAATTAAGAATTTGAAAAATTTGTGTCCCGAGACTCAAAAAAAGTTAGAGTCCCAAGGGGGGGGGGGTGCTTCTTCGAACTAGCGCCGACTTTCGAACAATGATTTTTATAGGGAAATTCATATGTTCATTTTTTTTATTTGGAGAAATTTTAAATTATTAGATAAATCTATATTAGAACATAAAATTTTCTTCACCCTCCTGCATCTGCTGGCTGGGAGGAGTTGTAAATACTGCTAAAGGAAATGTGCTCCAAGAGGGGACAATGCTCGGCGATCACTTGGAGTATCTACATAAGGAGAGTTTTCCAGTTTTTCAGATTAAAAAGTAATAAATTTTATTATTTTATTATTTATAATATAAAAAAAAGAAGTTAAAATAATAATTCAATAATATGGGCGCTTACCCTTGAATTAACCATTCCCAACAATAGTGCCCTCAACTGTGGGCCAATCTTTGCCAATAAGTTGCCAAATAGATCGTCATGGGAAGGACCGACAGAAAGACGCAGGTAGAAGAGTCTGATAAATAAATGTCCATAAATAATTATATATAGGTCGATGGTCTAGATTAAGGAATGCATCAAAGATCGGCGGATCAATAATCGATCAGATCAATGAGCTGTACTGACATTTGCGGCTCATTTGTTACAAATCGCTTCAAAAAATAACCTTGAGAAAACGGTTTGGCGTCAAAAATAGAATTAAAATTAGCTATAAAATGAGCCTAATACCATCCAAATTTGTCCATGTGAAAAAAATTACGGCCAAAAAATTGGCCAAAATCATTAATTGGCCATAAATCTTTTCAATGTGTCCGAATTCGAGCAGGCTATGCTCATTTTTTAGCTATTGCTCTATTTTGAATTTTGAGACACCAAGTTTTGGTTTGAACCTAGTTTTGGTTTGAACCGAGATATAACGTTAGCCAAAGATGTAGTATAGCCATCCGGATCATTGTATAAAATAATACTATTATAAATTGATATTTTTCTAATCGTTCTATTTAACTGTCTTGATTGATTGAATCATCTCTTCATTTGATAATCATCTCTTCATTTGATAAAAAATTATCTCTTCATTTGATAATCGATTTGTGGATTCGTGAAATTACAGTTTTTGATACCTAAAATTTCCCGATAATCAATACTCGAAATCGCTACCGATATCTATTCATTTGATAATCGATAGCGAGAATGTCGAGCAGGTTTAGTGAAAATCTACTTTTCAAATCGAGCTATCGTTGCCAGTGATGTCTCGTTGACGCTACAGTACATCGGCAACATTAATATGGCGAGTTGGGGACAAAATGAGGCGGCGAGTTCGAGCAATTTATCGATCTGATTTTCGCCGACCCATGGATTAAAGTTGCTGTTCGATGAGCGAGCACCCAAGTGCAACAAGCGGAGGGAGGATGGTAATGCCGGAAGGCACAACGATTCTCCGCGCGAGTTGCACAACGGAAGGTGCAAGGCTTGCAGCGACGCGTTGTTGATGCGCAACAGATAGTGCAGTACCGCAACACTACGCCAGTTCTGTTTAGGGCAAAAAATTTATTTCGGAATGAGCGAGTGATTAAGAAATGGCCTGGACGAAAATTTCAAATCGATATTAACAATTTATTGTATTCAAAAATTACTTATTTTTCTAAAAATTTAATCTGCATAAAAGATAAAAAGGCCCTCCTAAAAATTATGGCATTGACCTTTCTGGTCCAACTGATGACTCAATTATATGCTTCATCACTCACAATGTCGGAGAAGTGGATGCTCTGCAGTCGCTTCAAATTGTCCGCAACCGCGCGCAATGTGGCGGACGACACGCACATGTCGAAGCGCAAATGACGCAGATTGAACAACTTGGACCATTGCTCCGAGTTGCAATCCACGATCGCCGTACTCAACTCGCGCAGGTGTGGAGCACATCGATTCAGCAGTGCCCGGTACTTGGCCAACTTTAAAATGGTAGCTGTGAAAATGGATCAAGGACAAAATTTCCTAAGGGAACAATGTTGTAAAAAATCAAAGAGGGTAAAAATCAAAAATTATTTTACAATTAAGTGCAAATTATGGGTTTTCATTTCAATTTTTCAACTTGTGATGCTTTCATGGTAGGACTTTCGGACTTTACCATGTACTAAAAATAGTTTTTTGATAGCATTTAAGTATTGTAAAGAAAATAATTTAAAAAATAATTAATAATATGCAAAAAATTGGATCTTTATCTATGCATTTATTTGGTTCTAAAACCACAAAACTGGAGATAGGATTCAAAAATTTGATACCTATACCAGGGTAAAATGATTTTTTGACCCTGTAGCCAAGGAATTTAAAGTATAAAAGCTGATTTTTTCAACTTTTATCCATCTTCCAAAAAAAAGAGAAGCAGAAAATGTTAAAGAAAAATAGCGGCAGAAAAAAAAATTATGTATGCTCTCTCATCAGATACATTTGTTACTTCCTATTGTAGGATCAAAAAATCATTTTTACTGTAGTCGCACGAGCATAAAAGATAGTCAAAAAGTAAGTTTTAAAATTGATAAAAAAAAAATAAAAAATTCTATAGTCTCTTTAATTTTGCTGATTAATTCAGAAATTGTGATTTTAAATCAGGCTAACCGCCAAATCGCCCTCTTGTTTCAACTCTTGCCCGTCCAGTGTCAGTGTCCTGAACCCAATCCAGCCATACTTGCGAACAAGTTCACGCCATTGTCGGGACACTCTCTCCATCCGAACACGCTCATCAGGCGGAAGAAGCGCAAAAATGAGGGCCTAAAGCAATGAGAATAAAATATGATAGGGACTTAAGATTTTGTGTTCTTGAAAAACATATATTTTCAATACTTGGAGTGACGTACATTTGGGAAAATCTTCTCAACAATTCCTTTTTAATTAAAGGTATCGCCAAAAATTCTTACCAATGAATCTGCGGCCAACATATTGATGGCGCATGTTGGAGATGTTTGCAGCTTCTTCGGCATTGAAGGTCCCTCTTCTTTTGTATCTTGGTCTTCTCTTCCTCGCTTTCTTCCTTTCTTTTCCATTTCCAATTAGCGCGAAAATTTTATAGTTTTTAAAATAATCTCTCACTTGAAAATAAATGGTTAATTAATAAAATAACACTAATAATTTCATAACACTTACTCTAACAATGTTCTTTTTCTTTACATGTTTTAAAAAAACAATAAGGTCGAAAAAAGCTAAAAAAGGTGAAAATGTGGGCCTAAAATCAAGGATATTGGTCCGAAAATCGACGGACAAATTGGAAATTCCAAGGCATAAATAAAACCCGTTAATAAGTGAATATGCGGAACAATGGTACTACAGCATTAAAAATAGTGCCAAATGCAAATCTTTGCCGAAAACTTTTTTAAAGCGTG
>LDKF01000089.1:148548-159854 GCA_001026735.1 Rotylenchulus reniformis | reverse complement strand
GGGGGGTTCAATTGCAGGGGGGGTTATAATACAGGTTTTACGGTATATACGGAAAAAGTCAGGAAACTACTCAAAGCTGAAAAATAAAAAAGTCATAAAGAATGAAGAAATGTGAAAGGCAACCAAAAACAACAAAATTTTATTGGAAAGCAATTTGCTCATTAAATTTGATGAGATAAATCATAGCAGAATCAAATGGATTCTTAGGAGAATATTTTTCAAGCTTTACGACTATTATTAGCTTCAATCAATTGTAGACTCAGGACTCGGTAATGGTTGATCTTGACAATCGAACTTTATATATTCAGATTTCTCTAGCAATCGGCCATAGCATTATCAAGTTTACATACCTAAATTAATCATTCTATAATCAGATCACAACTTCCTGGTCTATCTAATTAAGATATCGGATTTTTATTTAAAGAATGGGTTTGGTTACACCTACGAACTTTTGTCAGGCTCTTCTATCTGTCCTTCTGTTGCGAACCCTACCATGTCAATAATGCATTTGGCAACATGTTGGCGAAAATTGGCGCACATCTGAGGGCACTTTTGCTGCGAAGTTTGACAAACAATGTGATTTTTTGATCATTTTATTAATTTTTTTCAAAATTTATTTTTTGAATGATCATGTGAATTTTTCCCCTCTGGATAGTCTCAAACTGACTTTTATACTTAATCTATAGAAACAAAAAAAAATAAAGATCCAGATAAAGATAGGGATCCAAGATAGCGATAGGGATCCAGATAGAGTTTATCCAGAAAGAGATAGGGATCCATATTGCCATGCGGCTTACTTCAAAATTGAAAATTCTTAAAAATCATCACAGTTTCTCCATCTGATTGCGACCCACTGTCCTCTGTTGGAACACTTTTCTTGTGACATCACCTCATCTAACCACACAGCAGGAGAGTGAGTAATTATTACTCGGAAATTTCGAACCATAAAAATGTTTTAATTTTGTTTACTTCTTTGACAGTGAGTTGCAAGTTTCGGGAACTTTTTTTTTGGGGGGGGGGGAAGGATAGTAATCGGTACTAATGCATTTTGAAAGCCGCTAAATGCTGCGTTAAAAGCCGCCAATGCAAAAGTCAAACTTTTTTAAAGCTTGTTTGGCCATAACTATAAAAGGCAAAAACAAACGCTTATGTTTTTTGGCTTTTTAATTTTCGATTTCATTGAAAATAATGAAATTTTTTAAATTTTTCCAAAACCAGATTTTTCTCGAAAATTTAAAAATTTTATAGTTTTAGCCTAGCATGCTTTAAAAGATTCATGGCTAAAATTGGCGCATTTGGTTTTTAGTCCTTGCACGTTTCTCGTTTATCATAGGCTCTCATCCGCCCTCCAATCCGTGTTCCAGCTTGCTCATTTGCGTTCGGTGTCCATCTGCTTCTACCACGGCAGTGAACTGGCACCGCTTATGTTAGCCGAAATCAATGGACTGAATAACAAGGGCAACCTAGAGGTGGAAGGAAAAGAAAAAAAATTAAATTTTCGAAAAATTTATGATTTTCATAAAGGCAGGTCTGGGCCGGAGGGAATCCTGTGAATGAAAAACTATGTAAAAGAAAAAAAGGTTCAAAATTATCTAAAATGTGGTGGGGAGAGGGAAGAATGACCAAAAAATGAGAAATTTGCCATTACCATAAGCGAATCAATTCGAAAATTAAAATCAAACAGATGCTTTCAGCCTTAATTTATATTTACAGTACCTACATCTGCCTCGTGGATTGCCTCTGTCTGTCGAGTTCATCATAAATTTGTTCCAAATGAATCATGTATGTTTGGAGAGTCTTAGGGATTTTAGTTTTGATTTCTTAAAGAATATTGACTTTTTGAATTTGTTTTATTTTAAACTATTCGTCGAATGTTGTTGNTTTGGATGACTGATCGGAGAAAAGGAGGAAGGAAAGGATCCTTTTGTGATTTTCCATTTTTTCATTATTATAATCTTATGTATGTTTTTTTTGTTTGATTATCATAATCATAACTATAAATGACGAAATTATGGCGGATAAAGCGTTAATTAATTTTTATGCCTAATGCATCCAAAGAGTTGAAGGTCAATTTTTCGTCATAAAAACCATTTTTAAAAGGTTTTTTCATGTTGTTATTATGGTCTAAAATTAAAAGAAAATTTGGTTTCAAAATTTAACCGATGATTGGACATTGAGCAATCGTCAATTCTACTAAAGAGAAATTTGATTAAAATTTTAAAAATAAATTCAAACTACTTAAAATTGAGGAAATGTATAAAATTCATTTAAAAAAACAAAATTTAGAGGGAAAATTTTTGTAAACATTTTATTAGAAGAACCAAACAAGGTTCCCTGACACTTTTTTCACTTTTTTCAGTATGTATCCTATTGTTAGCAGGTCCAAATCCCGAAACTGGAATAATCGGTTGAATTTTTTGTACCATGGAGATATTATACAATTATACATACATATAAAATTTGGAGAAATAATTAAATTAGCGTTTCTTACATATCATAAGTTCAGACATTTTTTTGGAAAATTAAAAAAAATCAAAGATCATAGTGAGAAAAATAAAAGAAATTAAAATCATTAAATAAAAATAAAGTTCATCATTCCTTCCCGGTCTGTCATCCAAATTGCTCAGATCACTAGAGGGATACGGTATTTTTTTGTTTTGTATTTTTAATAAATGATCAACTCAAAGTAAGAATTTTATGGACTTGTAAAAATTATTAGACAAAAATTCATATCAAAATAACTTTTTCTATTTGTTCGGATATATATAATCAAAAATTTAAGGATCATAATTGAAAAATAAAAAGAATATTGGAAATCATCGAAGAAAATAATGTTGAATATTGATCCTTCCTTCTCTCCGATCAGTCATCCAAGTAGTCCAGACCCAGATTACTAAAGGAAACTCCTAAATATAAGAAATCGGTTATTTTTACAGCTAATTTAAATATTTTAATTTGCACACTAAAAGGGATGCGCAATACAGAGAGGATTTTTTGAGATTTTTCGGCATAAAAAAAGGGGGAAGCTTACTCATGTTCACTATATAAGCAGAAATCGATTAATTTCTATAAAACAAAACTAATAGGAATTCAAGGTTTTTTCATTAGTTATTGAATGAACTAAAGAGGAATCTATGTTGTAATGAAAAGCTAACTAAATTATTCCAAAAAAAACTCACGGCACTGAGTCAGTCATTGTTCGGGCCCAAAACTGACGAAAAATCGGATGGCTGACACGCTCCGCCGGGAATCGTCTCACTATCCGCACCCTGCTGCTGTTCATCCCCATTTCTAGCTTGGGCGAATTCCAAAACAACTCCAACTCCAGTGGTCTGTCCATGTTCTGCAACTGTGTTTTCAGCTTGTCCAGATTCTCCGTGTTATCGTTCCGTATCGTGCAGGCCAAATTGCGCAATCTCTGAAATAAAATCCGAAATTTTCCAAGTAATTCGTTAAGCTAAAGCAAAAAAATAAATTTGCCCACTAAATTTATGCAACCTTCACCGAATACGCTATAACTCGTATGACATAAGTCACTTTTATCCAAAACACAATTATTGCATAAAATTGTAAATATAATATCTACATTAAAGTTTGTTTACTGCATCCTATAATAAAAATCTATTAGTTAAAAAAATTACACCTAAGAAAATAATAAACCCAAAACATACAGGATTACGTTGGATCAAATTTGCGATGAATTCGGTAGGCAGTGACAATCCACAAGGCAGATGTAGGTACTGTAAAGCAAAAATTTTTTATTAAGCAATAAAAATGCAAAAATAATGTTTAAAAATCTTAAATCTCCGTTCCCGATCTCAAGCCTATTTTTGAAATTTAATTGGTCCATCACCTCAAGGGTGCCCCTAGTATTCAGTCCGTTGATTGCATCCAAAACCTGCGCATGTATAATCAGCGTAGAAAAGTCAGAGAATTCCAATTTTTATTTTAGCTCCTCAATTTTATGACGGGAAAGCACGTTGTGTTAAAACATATTGTTGTCTGATTTCTTTTTCTCTGCTCACTCGCTTTTCCTATGGTAGTTTATAATAAGGCATTCGCTTCGTAAAATTGAGGATTCAAAGCGTTTCTCCCGGTGCCCAATTTTTATCGTAAGTAATTGGAGATGTAAGAAATGGACACCGAGCGCAGATGTGCCAGTTGGAACACGGATTGGAGAGCGGACAATAATGGGCTTAAACAAGCGATCAAGACCTTTTTTCTATAATTTCATTTTTTATTCTAATCATCATAATATCATTAATAGGGTGAAAAGTTTTAGGGAATTCCCTATTTTTTAAAAATAGGGAATCATAGGGAAACGCTCAAAAACGCGTTTTAAAACATATTGATATTTAAATGTATTTTGATGAACTTTTTATTCTCCCTATTTTCCCTATTTCTTAACTCTGACTGAATTTTTCCCTATTTCACGACTTTTCTCCCTATTTTCTCCCTATTTTGCCCATTTTTAAAGAAATTCTTCATAAAAATGCAATAAAACCGAAAATTTTAGCTTCTCTGGAAAATTTTTTAGTTTTTCCGGAAATTTTTTTGGAAATTTTTAAAGTTTTTTCCTAAAAATTTTTGTAATTTTTTCGAATTTGAAAAAAAATTCGAAAAAACTTTTTTAATATTTTTTAAATTTTATATGTATTTTTTTATGAATTTTCAATTTTTATATTGAAAAAATTTCAAGATATGATAAATTGGTTTTAAAAAGGCTTAATATGTTTNTTACGGGAATTCCCTAAAACTTTTCACCCTAATCATTACCATTATAATTTCATAATTTCATTTTTACATTTTTTGCCATATATTTTTGGTGTTTTGGTATTGCCATCCTGGCCGCCGGAAAATTTTTTGAAAATTTCCATCTTTTCTTTAAAAAATTTTTAGCCTTTTGAGAAGAATATTTATAAGCTGGGAAAAAATTTTAAAAATATGACAAGAACCTTATTTCTCTGATGATTTCGCCACCATTGATTTTTTTTAGAAGAGTGCATAGAACGAGAAAGAACGGGTTAGAATTATTTCAAAAAGTTCTTCGTCATAATTTTGAAATTTTAATTTTTTTCTTATAATGACTCCTTGTGCATTCGACGGCCAATAAATTTATTGTTTTTAATGATGAAAAAATTTCCTTTGGAAAAATTTTTCCTACATAATATAATTTTTAAAAAACGCAAAAATATTCTGTACCCTTCTGCTTCTGATGGATTGGAGAAGTGGCAATTGATGCTAAAGGAATAGTGTTCCAACAGGGGACAATGCTGGGAGACCAGTTGAAGTGTCTGTTGAAAATGTTCCACTTTTAAAAATAAATAATGTTTTTTTGAACAATTTTACGCTGCAAAGGTATTTTTTGAAAAGAAAAAATATTTAGAAATTTTTTTGAAAATTTTTAGAAAAATTATCCAACCTTTTTGAACAATTTTGTCTCTATAATTTTTTCGAAAATTTAAGATAATTAAATGTAAAAAAATAGAAAATAACATAAATACCTGATGTTTTGTTAACCAAGGATATATTTTAATTTTAAATAATAAATTAAATTAATGCCTTCGTCTGTTAAAATAAAAATTCGAAAAATTCTTTATTTATTCGACGCCTACCCTCGAGTCGACTCCATCCAGCAAAATTGCCCGCAACTGTGCACCACTCTTTGCCAATGTGTTGCCAAATGCTAGCAGATTGGCATCGGACGGATTGAAATAGATGCGCAGGTAGAAGATCCTGGCAAATGTTCATAATAAATATAATTAATCCAGGATGGCATTTTTAGGGATTTGGAATTTTTTTTCAAAAAGCAATTCTGTTTTCTAATGTGAATAATGATTTCATAATCGATACAGCTGCTATCGAACACTGACCCTAAAATCTTAGATTTTGACCCTGGTTCCTTATTTAGGAGTCACGGGAGTTGCCAGCCCTGCAATAAATTCAAATACTTCTGATCGCCATGCATAATTGATAAATGTTAATTGCCCAAAACACACTTTTCAAATCGGGCTAGCTTGGCCAGCGATAGCTCGTTGATGTTAAAGTCCAATATCAACATGGCGAGATGGGGACAACATGAGGCGACAAGTTCGAGCAGTTCATTGATTTTATGGTGCCCATCTTCATCCCGTAAGAAAAAGTTGTTGTGGTACCATGAGCAAACACCGAGATGCAGATAGCGGAGCGAGGAGGGCAATGCCGGAAGGCAAAGCGACTCTCCCCGGGAGTTGCACAGCGGAAGGCGCAACGCTTGCAGCGACGCATTGTTGATGCGCAACAGATCGTGCAGTACCGCAACACTGCGCCAGTTCTACTGGGTGCAAAACTCAATAAATGAAGGAGCCATAAAAGAGCGATAAGTAACAAGTGTGATCGGATCTGTCGATTTCAAAAATTCGTCTCATATAAAAAATACTATAATTTTCCAAAACTAAAACCTGTAAAAAATATATAAAAAATTCCTCTCCCGAAAAATCCCTGGCGTTTGCTCAAAAATTATACATATATAAATACAGTATAAATCGTGAATTTTAAAAAAGTCCTGAAAAAAACAATTTTATAATTGTGTCTCATCTGGCGATTTTCGAGGGTGCTGTAACTAAAACAGATTACAGATTTGTCATATTTTCAAGCCAAAATCAAACCTTTACATTTGATTAAAAAAAAATCAATTTTTTAAAAACTCATCTTTTTGAAAAAGTTAATCAATTTTTTAAAAACTCATTTTTTTGAAAAAGTTCCAAGTTAAACGCGGAATATAAAAATATTTGGACTCACTTACAATATCAGTGAAGTGGATGCTCTGCAGTCGCTTCAAATTGTCCGCAACCGCGCGCAAAGTACTGGACGACACACAAATGTTAAAGCGCAAATGACGCAGATTGCGCATCATTGGCCACTGATCAACATTGCAATCCACGATCGCTGTACTCAACTCGTGCAGATGTGGAGAGCATCGATCCAACAATGCCCGATACTTGGCCAACTGAGAAATGGTAGTGAGTTAGTGAACAAAGGTTCAAGGACAAAATACCCAAATTTGACAAAAAAATTATTTTTCAAAAAATGCTAAAAGTAGATGGCGATGAAAAAGGATCAAAAATTATTATACCTACAGTCTTGGGCAAACATCTTGGAAATTCACGTGTGGTGACAGAAAATCTATGTGATTTTTTTTTCTGATTTTTTCCTTTGGTTAAAATATGATTTTTAATAAATATTAATTTCCAAGACTTTTGTCCGGTCGAAAATGGGGGTGGTGGGAGAACGGTCGGGGTCAAGTGGGCGCCGCCAACTGGGCGCCAGGTACAACTGGGCGCCGGTTCAACTGGGCGCCGCCAACTGGGCGCCAAAGTATATTAATCTCAGTTCATTTCCTTCAAAATTTTTTTGATATAAAAACGAAAAATAAATGAAAATGATATAAATTAATAATAAAAAAAATGAAGTTGATATATTAAGCTATTGTTTAATTGGGACGTGGGTACGCCGGGTCAATAGGTGCGGGCTGAAAGATTTTAACTTTTTTATACACATTGGGGACCAAAATTATGTACAAATATATGAGGCAGGGCTGTTCAATAGGTGAGTGCTGGATGATTTTTGATTTTTAAATGTAAAATTTTTAAAACAATTTTTGAATACTTAATGTTGGGCTCGCCTTCGGCGAGCCCAACATTAAGTATTCAAGTTTAAAATTAATAATCTCCCAGCACGCACCTATTGAACATGGCTTTTTGCCTAAGCCCCCCACGGCTGCCGTAGATAACCGGGAAAAATTTATTAGAAAATATAACAAAACATAATTAAATAAAAAATATACAATTTCGTCAAATCAACTAAAAATGAGAAATTAACAATGTTATTTTTAATTTTTTAAAAGGAAATTTTTTTTTGCAAACAGCAAATTTCAAAATATTTTCTCATATTATGGCGCCCAGTTGGCAGCGCCCAGTTGTACCTGGCGCCCAGTCGGCGGCGCCCACTTGGCGGCGCCCAGTCGGCGGCGCCCAGTTGGCGGCGCCCAGTTGGCGGCGCCCACTCGACCCGCTCCGTGGGAGAAGGATGGGAAATTTTTTTTTCATTAATACTAAGTGTGATGGACGAATGAATAGACGGATGTTATGCACAACACTTATTAGGGTAAAATATTTGTTTAATTTAATTCAAATACATTCATTAATTGTTATGCGTCATACGATTTTCTGTCACTATACGTGAATTTCCAAGACTTTTGTCCATGACTGTATTAAGCAGCGTTTCCAGATATATATTTTTAAAGATTTTTACTTTTTTCGAGAGGTCCTAATCTTTAAAATTTTAAAAGTACTTTTTTTAAAGATTTGTACTTTTTGGACCAGAGATATACTTTTGTACTTTTTGGATTTTAGAAAATTTTATGCAAAAAATGACCAATTTTCTTAAGGAAAAAGATCAAATTTTCAAAATTTTCTCCGGAGGCCCCTTTCGGGACCGCTGGCACTCCACACAATCGACTTTCCTCAATAAAACGGCTTAACAATTTTCTTAAGAAACTGGCCCAAAATTTGAAGAAAATTGACCGAATTCCTTTAAAAATCATTCAAAATTTTCTCGGCGGTCTCTATTGGGAGGGGGCCGGAGAACCCCTCCCCCGGTACCCCCCATTGTGTGGCGAGCCGGTATGTGGCGGCCAGTGTGTGAAGCTCTTCAAACCTAAAACTTTTTTTTGAACCATTTTCGACCAAATGTATAAAATACAAAAATGTGCAGAATTTTATGCTCTATCTTTTGATAGGTATCTTTAATTATTTGAATTTCCATAGAAAAAGTTGAAATTTTTCGAAAAAATCATTCTTTCGAAAAAATCATTCTTTAAAAATCATTCGAAAAAATCATTAGTGGAAATTTCAAAAATTTTCAATGAATTTCAAAAAAATAAAAATACAAAAAGATAGAGCATAAAATTCTGCACATTTTTGTCTTTTATACTTTTGGTCGAAAATGGTTCAAAACAAAGTTTTAAGTTTGATGAACTTCGCCACACACCGTCCTGTTCCGCCCTCCCCGGCGCCGGAGGGCTAGGANCCTCGTGTTGCACTCAACTTGCCATGTTGATGTTGCCGCCGATCGACAGCGAGTTATCGCTTGTCAAGCTACTCCGATTTGAAAGGTGGGTTTTTACCAATTTACATTAATTGGTCAGGAATAAAAAAGGATCGGAAAATAGTTTTTATCTATTAGCAGGGTTTCCATTTTTTTGCAAAAACAATCATCTAGCTGGGGAATTTGCACGAAAAAAGCAGAATACAAGAAAAAAGATAAAAAATTGCTTTTGGTTAAAATATTCACTAATTTATTTAAATGTTGGAACTTTGACAGGCTTTTCTACCTTGATCTCTATTTCGATCGGACTTTTGCCGATTTATTTGGCAAATTATTGACAAAAATAGGCGCACAGTTGAGGGCACTTTTGCTGGGAGAAGTTAACTCGATGGTAAGTGGCCAGTCTAAAAAAATTATTTTGACAATATTATTTTACGGGTTTTTGGATGTATTAAAAATTTAAATTTAAAGATATTTTAAGTTTTATCCCTTTTTAATAATAATCTTTATAAATTAATTAAGGATAAATTAAAAACAGTTTAAAAAATTGCTTTATTCGCAAAAAATCTCCAAAGGTTCTCCAACTTATCGCAAAGCATTGCCCCATGTTGGAGCACTGTTATTTTGGCCTCCTCATCTACTACTCTTCCTTTGCAGCAGCAAACAAGTGAACAAAATTTTACGTAATGCCTTTATTATGGATTTAGCTTTTTAGTCTTGGAATTTTCGGACTTTAAAGCTTCATTAAAAAGTGAAAATTTAGTCCTTTTTCTTAAGTAAATTGCTCAATTTCAAGACCCTTTTTTGAAGAAACCTAATGTGGACTTCAGATGGTCCTGGCAGGGGCTTTCGGGGGGAAAAGTTTTAAAATTCAGTCCTTTTTATTAAGAAAGTGGTCATTTTTAAGATTTTTTAAAGAGAATATCCATTGTGCGGAGTGCCGGCGGTCCCGACAGGGGCCGACGGCTTTTTTCCTTAAGAAAATTGGTCATTTTTTGAATAAAATTCTCTAAAATCCCAAAATATAGGAGAAAAGGACACCCTTGGTCTGAAAAAGGACAAATCTTAAAAAAAGGACCGATAACACCTCGGATTAAACACAATAACCGATTTCTATTCATAGTACGAATAAGATATGAATATGATTAGAAGTTTGAGTTCGGGCCGGAGAGACCCCCTCCCCCGGTACACCCCGTTGTGTGGCGAGCCGGTATGTGGCGGCCAGTGTGTGGCGAAGCTCTTCAAACCTAAAACTTTTTTTGAACCATTTTCGACCAAAAGTATAAAATACAAAAATGTGCAGAATTTTATGCTCTATCTTTTGATAGGTATCTTTAATTATTTGAATTTCCATAGAAAAAGTTGAAATTTTTCGAAAAAATCATTCTTTTAAAGGGAAAATCGTGTTTTAGTGGAAATTTCAAAAATTTTCAATGAATTTCAAAAAAATAAAAATACCAAAAGATAGAGCATAAAATTCTGCACATTTTTGTCTTTTATACTTTTGGTCGAAAATGGTTCAAAACAAAGTTTTAAGTTTGATGAACTTCGCCACACACCGTCCTGTTCCGCCCTCCCCGGCGCCGGAGGGCTAGGAGTATTCCTCCCTCCCCGTAAATTTTTCCTGTTATGCCTCTGATTACGAACATAGTCACAAAATGCACAGATAAATTTGTGAAAAATAGAACATTTGTTTATATGTAAAAGAAATTTATTTAATATGGAATGAAAAATTTAGCAATTTTAGGAAGTGTACTTTTTTGGACCCTAAAATCTTTAACATTTAGCCTGTTGTACTTTTTTCAGGCACCCTTGATCTGGAAACCCTGGTATTAAGGGTTTTCATTTCGTTTTTTTTTCAACTTATGATGTTCTGATAGTATTTAATATTTATGTAGGATAAAATAATCGAAAAATTTTATGACCAAAAATTTGGGCTTTTTGCATTAATTTATTCTAGAATCCAAAAAATTTGGGATTGCATAAATTATAACAAAAAAAAGAGGATTTAACTATGCTGGAGAAAAATTTTGATATCAAAAATTATTTCCCAATCTTTCATTTTTTCACCTAGAAGCGCACTTTAAAATCGTTTTTATGTGTTTTTGAGGGGTGTAGGGTCCAAAATCTAACGGCAAAATTGACGAATAATGCTATCTATCATGAGTTTCACGAGTGTTTTCATCATGTCAAAAAAATGACTTAATTTAACTTGATGA